>BPLQ01008761.1:0-12540 GCA_021605075.1 Caerostris darwini
AAATAATATGCAAAACTAGCAGTTGGCAATTTGAGGATGTTATATATCCCATAATAACAATGGTTGAGATTCGCAGTAACCAGTATTTTCTTTGCCTATATTACATCATTATAGATTAAAACAACTGTTTAATGATTGCTACCACAAAGGCTTTTACTTGTCTATTTATGTTTTTACTAATTTTTTTATTGCTTTGGTAAGAACAAAGGATGAATAGCAGAACTACAACTTTTTTAAAGATTTAGGTTTTTAAAGAAATAATGCCAGATTTATCAGTCCACACCATTCTAATATTTTTCTAAAATACATTGTTCAACCGAACACACAAAGATGAATATTTTAAAAATGCATACATTTCATAGAAGCTGTATAAACGCATATAAAGTATGGTGAATCTTCATATATTTTTTTTTTTGTTGATAAAATGCCTCAACTTATTTATCTATAACATATTCCTTAATATTAAATAAAACAAATCAGGTCTTGTTAACAGTTATGTGTGCAGATATTTTTTCAGATCATATTAAAAAAATTGAAAACATGCATACAAATAAATTAGTTTCAAGTATATTTTTAGGAGTTGTAGCGGCAATCATGACTTTTTTTTGCAATTTGAATGCATTGGAATTATTTTGGAATTCTGACGTTCACATGTTATGGATACTGAAACGATAAGCAATTTTGTATTATGAAGTCTTCATCATGAACACTAAAAATCATAGATGAGCAATTTCTCTTGTTGTCTTTAATAATTTCCATATATGTTAATATTCAATCTTCTGTATATTGATAAAAAAATTTCAGAATTTCTTTCATATTTTTCTTATTTGAATTTAAATTACTTTTAAAATAAAAACCATCTTACAAAATTCAAAACCAATATCGTTCGCCGTTGTGAAGTTTATTGCTTCAGTTTGATCTTGAATGAAATTAGACAAATATTTTATTATGCGTGAAGCTCTAGGCCAAAACATTTAATACACATGATGAATTATAAAACATAATTTTAAAATGATATTTTAATTTACTGTCGTATATGCTAGGTTAATAATTAAGTCTCTCAGACTGTGACTTTAGATTTGGATTCGAACTTTTTCACTAATAACTTACAATTTCACTTTGCTAAAATTAGGTGAATAAATATGTGAGTAGATAAACCTTGTTTTGAAACAGAAACTGTATTCATTATAGCGTTATTATATTATTTTAAGCTACGTCATGTAATTAGTTTTCCTCTATGAAATATTAGTTTCAAAAATTTAAATATATTGAAAAAATAAGAAATTAATTTACATTTTTTTAAATATTACAACCAAATACTAGTTATGAATATTTCAGAATTGTAGGTACAATCAAATTTGTTTTTGCTCGGGGCGTTTTTTTTCTGTTTGTATAACAGAAATCACATAAAGTATCTTAAAACTGCATCAGTAGCTATAAATTATAAAGTTTGCAGCACATTTTAAAGGTTCCTGATGGCCGAGTGGCTAGCGCTCTGGCATTCGGTACCACGGGTGTCGGGTTCGAATTCCGACGGTGCCATGGATGTTGGTGAGTAGTCTGGAAGCCACTTAAATCCGTAGGCCCCGGCTCATACGACCGTAGAACGGTACAAAGCCCTATCAGACTTCTTCTCCCCACATCATTCCCAAACTCTAAAGGGGCAACTCAGCTCTAGGCACAGTGATGTAGCTGTAGTAGTAGTAGCACATTTTAAATCAATCCTTTTGTTAAATAGGGACCGCATAAAAAAACAAAATAAAAATGTAAATAAAATGTATGTCTCACAATAAAAAATGTAAATCCAAACCTCACTGTATAGCATTGCCATCAGCTTTAGTATGTGTTGATTCCTTCCGTGATGCACGCACACTAAAGCTGAATCTCATGTTTATTTCCCATTCTTGCAGAGAATGAGAAGATTAAAGCGATCGGATGTGTCTCCTCTGTTAATGAATTGCTACTCCGATAGGAAATGGAATTCGGTTTTTAATTCTTATACAAAACTATTTTCACTTACTATTCTTATTGACTAAAGATTTTTTTTCAAGATTACATGCAGTGTTTTATTTTAATTACTTATTTATTTATATATTTATTTTACTCTTTTTTGAACACGAGAAATAATTGAGGTTTTTTATTTTTGCTGCATAATTATAGGTGACAAGCAAGTCTAGTTTTCAAAATAAAATAATAAATCTTAAAAATCAGAATACTTTTGATTTCTATAAAAATTTATTTCCAGTTTTTAAGCCGTTTCTTCTTGAGTATGTAGATGAACAATCAGAACTATTTTATACGACAGACAGTTAAGCAATATATATATATATATTTGCAATGCTACTAGCAAACACTTAGACAATTGCCTTTGATGCCTTAAGGTAAGCGGTGCACCGACGTTACTCACTTAGCACTATCCATGAGGTGTTTGTAGTTTGAAGATAAACTACGGACGCAGAGTAACAGTATCCTCGCAACGCTGATCAATCTACGATCAATTTAGATCAGGTTTTGGGGTTTAAAGTGGATTCCGAACCACTACAACCATCCATGGCACCGCCGGGTCTTGAACCCGAAATCTGTGGTAAAGAACGCCAGAGCGCTAGCCTCTCGATCATTCACGCCCGTATGGAATATATCTAATTTCAGATATTCATATAAAAGCGAAATACACTTATTAAAAAAATTCCTGCAGTCAAATTCCAATATAAAATTTAGGTGCATCTTCGAGACCATCGGCACATAGGACTCTGTTACTACTGTATTTTGGCTCAATATAACGCATAAAGCTCAATATAACTCAGGATAGGTCTGTAATTGATCTCATACGTGTTTACCCATGTCAAAAAAAAAAATTGTAAAAGAAACGTAAAAAATTGTGCATATTCTTTTAAGTAAAATAGTAGACGGTATTTAAGAATTTTTGTCAATTTATTAAATTGAAAACCAAATTTTATTAAAATCAACCCAAATTTGGAATTCAAATTCTGTAAAATATTTCAGGATTTTAGTTTCTAATCTAAGATTAAGTTCCTGATATAGTGTGTAGTTCGTTAAGAAATTAATTTTTATCAAAAAGAACTAATGTAAAAAGAATTGGCAACACAAAATGTAAACTAAGTAAGTTGTGTGGAAATATCTTCAATAAAGGTCTAAAAGTTACAAATGATAACTGCATTGGAAAAAGTTCTTTTAAATTTTTAAATTAATCCGTGTTGCAAATTCTCAGTATGTCTTCTTCGGAAACGACACCCTCTGAAGAATCATTCAAGTGCAATAAATGTGGGAAAAGATTTGAATTTCGAAAAGATTTAAAGGAGCATTTCACAAAAGAACACCTAAAAAAGCGTCACCAATGTGGATACTGTGAAAAGACGTTCACATCTAAAAAGGATGTGAAAAGACATGAGCGAATTCACACAGGAGAAAAACCTTTTCTTTGTGATACCTGCGGCAAAAAATTCACTCTAAAGCACCAATTGAAAAGACATGAGAGAACTCATACAGGATATAAACCCTATGTCTGTGTCACATGCGACAAAAATTCATTCAAATGAGCGATTTGAAGAAACACAAGGAAATTCACACTAGGGAATTCAGTCTCGTTTGTGAAGAATGTGGGGAAATATTCACATTCACTCGAGAGAAATATGCGGAAGAGCATCAAAAATTTCATACAGGAGAAAGACCTTTTTGTTGTGAAAAATGTGGTAGAACATTCTTTTACAAGTCAGATCTATGTAGGCATAAGGAAACTCATTCTCAAGAAAGATCTTATGTGTGTGACAAGTGTGGAAAAGTATTCAAATGCAAGATCAGTTTGAAGAGGCACATGCTATCTTGTGTAACAGCGAAGCCTGGCAAACTCGAAGAAGGCATGTGCTCATCAGAAGACTCATCCGCAACTCCCGAGGACACGCCTAACACATCCATAAACTAGTTGAAAAATCTCTTGCAGGTTGAGATAAATGAACATAGTAATAATAGAAAAAAATGATTGTTCATTGAGATTTCAAAGGTACAACAATGTGTTCCTTTCTAATGTCCCTTATATTTCTTATGCAGAATAATGAAATTTTTAAAAAAAAAAATAATTTTCTCTAAATTGGACGAAGATCGTACTGAATGTTTAAATTAAAATTGTGTCAACATCAATTTGATATAAAAATTGTGTTTTTAATTAAAAGACAAGCATTACATTTAATGCAGAATAAGTAATGTTTTAATCTGAGAAATAATTTTAATGTATTTTTAAATTTTGACTGAAGCTGTTCATCTGTCTCAAAACTGTTTTACAGTATCATAAATCATTTTTTATAATAATATTTATTTTTAATTCGTATTAGTTATGAATTATATTTTACATATATTTTAAAGTGTTGTTCAGTAAAGTTTTCTTTACCGGATTTTTGTGAACAGTGATATTTCGTAATAAAACTTTGACAACAAAATGTGTTTCTGTACTCTGTGATTATTTATTTGAATTTTGTCTGTATAATGTATCTTTATATTTTTTATTACAGACTTTTAATGAATAAGACAGCTTAATTGAATGTAAACTTCCTTATAATATTTCATATTCTTAAAACATATTCATCAAACTTTTTAAGTCGTTAATTAACCATAATATATCTCACTCGATATTTTACTGAAAAAATAAGCATTATCATTTTAAGAAAAATTTTTCAAAATTAAATGCATAAATGAAAAGTAATTTATTCCACAAAATTGTTAAAATGTTCATAACCTAGCATGCAAATTGGCAGAAAGTAATAAGTAACAGGCAATATGACTCGTCACCATGTCGTAGTTCAGCAGGTGCTTCAGATTAAATGGGATGTCGTATTGGCGAGTATCATATTAGACAATTGGGGAAGATTCAATGCATATTTTAAAAAGTAAATTATCATGTTATATTGAAATTAAATATGATTCTATTAAATTTAAATCAAGAATTTTAACTCGCTTTTTGCTGGAAAATTGCTTTGAAGATATCAGATTCCCATGTAATATGCTCGAGTTTGCAAAATGCGGATAGCTAATTTTTAATAAACAACATTTTTTTGCATCATCAATGTTTAATCTTAACATTGATTAAGAAAGTCCTGATTGGTCGAGTGGCTAGCGCTCAGTATCACAGGTTTCGGGTTCGAGTCACGGCGGTGACATGGTAATAGTGGTTGAATCCCACTTTAAAATATCAGGTCCCGGTCCTAATAGGATCGTAGAGCGTTGCGTTTACTCCGTGGCTTATTTTCAAGTTACAGGCAATGCAAGAAGGAAAAGTAACGTTTGCAGCGCTTGCCTTAAGGCTTGCAATGCAAAATTTTAATCTTGAAATTGATTAAGAAACGAAGCAATTTAAAAACATTGAATACGGTTTATATAAGTTTTTTTTTAAATAATTTATTTGAGGTTGTTTTTAAAACTGAATATTAAAAGTTAACAAGCATTTTTCTCTTTTTGTTTAAAACTATCGAAACAAATATAACATATTTAAAAATGTGCATAATTTGTTTTAATATTTCCTAATCGTTATTATCAATAAAATAATGGCGATTTTCAATATTTAAATTAGTTATGAAAAGATTTTATCTAAGGGGCATCTATGATTCTCATATCTCACTGATTTGCTTAGTAAACAGCCAGCCACCGAGCAATGAAAATTGGGATGTTGCCTTCAGGGAAGAAAACCAGTTGAATCAACCCTGTAATTAGGTGGCGGGATGTAGATAAAAAGGTTCACACACCAAGCAGTCTGAATACTGATACTAATCGCTGTGTACGCATTGAAAAACTCAAAAAGGGTTTTTTTCTGAAAGCCAGAGTAGAAAGGACGCCAAATGTAGAATCGAGCTTAAATTTCTGAATGGAAAACGATGCATTTATTTTGTTAATCCAAATTTTTCATGTCATCGTTTATCATGTGTCGGTTAGTTTTGAAATATCCATAGGTCAAATGTAAACGAATAATTTTCAAATTTGAAATAGCTAGAAATGCATAAATTTATTTATTTGATTCGCATTATATCTATAGCCCACGTTAGTTTCCAGGGCCTGCATTCCTTTTGTTGAGTTGCATCGGACAATAAAATAATAGAAAAAATGAATTTAGAGTATATTTTATGTTTTTAAAATCGTTGTTGGATGATTTCGTGCTGCATATTGATAGAATGTGACACGATACTGCAGTTGTCACATCAACACTTTTATCTTGCTAAGCGTTAGACATTTTTTTTCCCTTTCGGATACACATTTTTTGAACAGAAGAAAAAACTTATGATTCATTATTTTATCTGCATTGTACAATTTTTAATTTATAATTCAAATACCAAATCATTTATTTATTCTTAATTTCACATCTACCTGGTATTTTCTGGCGATGTAACGTATCAAATAATGTACGCAGATACAGAAAAGGGCCATCTGTGTACATGTGTAATTATATAAGAGCTATAGCATAATATCACGATATAAATAACAAACTGCAATGTCCAAAGCGTGGCAATAAGCAACATTTGAATAATATTCTGAAATCGGCGATTTCAGACTTATGGAATGTTTTGCAAAAAAAAGCTCCAAGTGTGCTGTTTAAACAGATATCTGATTGAAACATGCTTAAAGAACAAGCGTTAGTTATCTAAACTAACAGTGTTCGCAAAAAATTTGCTGAAAGAGCAGAATTCAAACTAGATTTAATCAGATTGCATATTTGGTCCACTATTAAATTGATCGAGTGATAAAAATTAAAAAATGATTTCCTATCAGTCGCATTGGTGGCATTCAACATTAAAATTTAGATAATCAAATTGTCTTTAATGTGGCAAAAAATATTTTAAAATAATCAACTTGGTCAAAATTTTTCATATTGCAAATATATCTCCAATATGCCTTTATGAAGCTAAAACTTTAGTCATTGTAAATCAGTAGCTAACATAACAAATTAACTCAAAAGGTTCAACATTTATTTAATTATTTCTCTGATAAAAATAAAACATAATTTGTAAAATGTATAAGCATTGACAAAATTAAAAAGAACAGATTAAATTTTAAAAAAAAAAAATATTTAAAAAAAATTTGAATTGATTAAAAAAATCAGATAAAATTCGGGAATAAACCTATTACTGTAAAATAAAATTTAAAAAAAATATATTTGTTTATTATTTAATGATACATTTTTTTCTGTCCATCATTCTGTTGTGGAAGAAATATACGAATGTTCTAGCATCCGAAAAATAACTTTCCATCAATAAATGTTTAAGCAACTGTGAAAATATTAAAGGGGTATGTGCTATACGGAAACATATAAAAATATAAATTATATTATTATCTTCTAAAACTGGATGTAATTTTTTAATAACCTCCAATAATATAAATTAAAATTCAATAGATGATGTATGCAACAGAAAATATTTTTTTCTTTTGTTGGAACCTACGCAGAATATATAGAGTTAATAATTTTTTTTTATAATTCATTTTTATAATAATAAATATTATAAAAATATAAATCTAAAATTTATTTCATTTGAGACGAGATTAGTGGCTATATTGCTTTAAATATACATTTTGTAAGTGCTCTAATTCGTAAGTAAACTTAAATATGTGTACCTAATTTGAATATACTTATACGTATACATTATGGAGTTATTAGCGATCATTATGTGGATCTCTTCAACTGGTTAATCAATAATAGTAATATCTGGTTCTAATAATATAATAATCATATGGTTATCTCACAATCAACCCATATCAACTCAACACCCAAAACAACATCAACAATTATTTTGTTTCCAAACCCATGATAGAGTTCGATAACATCCTGCTCTAGTGCGTATGAATTTAAAGAAAACAAATATACCAACAATAAGAAATGCAGAAAAAAATGGCAACAATACAATAATAAATGAGATGCACCTGCAGAAAATAAATTTGTTAAAATTTGTATTGCTAGGTTATTCACTTGTGTTTTCACAAACTCAACAGTAAGGAAGAATAACAGTTATACTTGTGTTTTAGTGTATAATATTGAACTTATTTGGAGTAACATTTCTTGTAAATACGTTTGCTTCTAATGCTTTCCCAACCTCAAAAGTATGGAAATGCTATGTGTGTAGAAGAATATTTACGAAGCTAGAGCAATTAAAAGAACATTGCCAACAACAACATCCAAACCTGCCTTATGTGTGTGATCTCTGTGGGAGTTCAATGAAATATTCGCAGAACTTGAAAAGACACCAGTTGACACACAACGGTGAGAAACCTCAAGTTTGCCCACTCTGCAAGAAAGCATTCGCACAAAAGAGTACCCTCAGTCAACATACGAAAACTCGTACAGAAAAGCCTCACTGTTGTAACGAGTGCAGCAGATGTTTCAAACGCGAACAAGATTTCGAGAGGCACAAGCTGGCTCATAGAGAAGAAAAAACTCACATTTGCGAAGTGTGTAGGAAAACATTTGAACATGAGAGTGGATTAAACAGTCATATGATATCTCATACAGATATACAACCTTATGTTTGTAAAATTTGTAGAAAAGCTTGTAAACACAAACAAGCTTTGGAAAAGCATGTGAAAAATCGTTGCCGAAGTTCGCCTGCCAATACAATTTGTACGCTCATCTGGAGACCCGTCTCAGACCTCATGTGAAGACGCAAAATACCAGACATAAAGTAATCTGGATAATAATAAGGATGTAATATGAAGACATTTTATCTGATTTTCTGAAAGTTTGTATTAAGATGACATATTTAATTTCAAAAATATTATGAAAGCGCTTTTAATTTGAAATAAGCGCTTTTTAAGTTTGGGAATAACTTTATTATGATGTGTAAACAACAACATGATTGGTAAGAGAACAGTACTCGATTTGTTTTTATCAGTGACAGGAATGTATTTTAACAAATGTCTCAGGTGCATTATTTAATTTAAGAAATTATTAATATTTAATATATGTTTTGAACTTTTAAATGCCATGAAATATTTTCGTAGCGAAACAACTTGTATTTTAGACAAACTGTAATTTTTAAAACTTTTTTAAGGATTAACATATCTAGTTCATTTTAAGTTTCATAATTATTTCAATTTATTTAGATAAATTCATTTTTCATTTGTAATCGGTGAAATTTTAAACAATTTTATGCTTGTGTTTTATCAAACTGTACTATTTGTGACCTACGAATTTGTGTTTCGTTTAGGTATACAAATATTTTGTTATATTTCTTTGTATGATTAATGATGTTGGCTTAAATCCTTCTGTGTTGTTACTTTCATGCACAAAACAAGTAATATTATATTCTTCATAAAAGAGATGTTTCTGTTTTAAGAATTTTGTAATTTTATATGTGTGCTAATATGACAAACAAAATAAATATTCAGTTTCTTAAAAATGATCTTAATTCGTTATTAATTAAAACGTAACAAAACATGTTTTATTATTATTAGACAAAAGTACTACAAACTGATATATTATACTAAAGGGATACCATGAATTTTAATATTTCGTTTTGTTTATTTAATGTACTCAATAACTTTAAATTTAATTATTTTAAATTTATTTATTAAATTTAATTGAACATTACCAAATAATTTGTTTCAATGCATTAAATATAGCAATTTTGAAAATAATAATGCTTTATTTTTATAATTTTAAAACGAAACAAACATATACTTCCAGATTAATATTTAAATCTTGTATTTATTTTGACAAAACTTATTTCTTTGAAGAATTGTTCTTTAGATTTTTTGCTATTTTTAAAACAAAGATAAAACATTATTTATTTTGAACCATAAAATTCCAAGTGTATAATTTTCATCTTTTGATCATGAATCTGATAGAAAATTTTACTTTATTTTCGATTACAAATTAGTGTGACTTTAATGTATTTTAGTAACTTGTTATTTTATGCAGTGAGATTTTGTAATATAAACACATATGAAAACGAAATTAAATTTATCGCAGTCTGATCTTAAGTGTTCTGATCTTAAATTATAGCTTTCCAGACTGCAATTAAGTTTTTAATAACTGAAAAACATAAATTTTATTTTTATAATTTGTAATTTTGTAAAAGGTATGGTAAATTTGTCGTAAATTGAAAAGTATTTTAATATTCGTCTTTCGTTCTATAATCCTCAATGCACAGGACAAACTTTCGATCAATTTAAAATGACATTCAAAAATGAGTTTAAATGACAGATGGAAAATCTTCAAATGCTTAGATGAAGGATGATTTGAAAATGTTTGTTAAGAATATTGTACGAAGACAGACAAAAGCTGCTAAATATCCTAATAGCATTCATTCAAGGAATTAGTGGGCTCACAAATATATAGGAGACTTTATTTGAAGAATTATTTTATTCAATTTTTCATACAATTCTCCCTAGCAATAAATAACTTAAACTATATAAACCATGGTGAATTATCCTGATATTTTTATATTGAAAAAAACTTTTCTAATATATTTTCAATAGCGTTTACTATACTTTAAAATTTAGGTTTGTGTCTAATTAACCGTAGTGTGCAGAAATTTGACTTTCGAGAGATAAACCAAAGCAGAAAATTTATTTGATAGAAAACTTGACTGGGCGCTTTGAGATGTATGGTCGTTGACGCTGCTTTACCTCAATTTATCCAAATGCCTTTTTTGAAATAACAGACAAAACTGTTTGGCAGAAGTGAAAAGAAACCTATATAACGGAACTACTCTAAAACTCGAAATTCCTTAATTTTTTTTGTATAATATCTAGAGTTCCTTATTTGTATATGTATATATATTTTTTTTTGTTCGAATGCAGCTGGCACTTAGACATGGACGTCTTGGATGCCTTAAGGCAAGCGCTGCACAGAAGTTACTCACTTTGTATTACCCAGGGGGCGCGTGTAACTTGATGGTAAGCCACAGACGCGGAGTATCAATGCCCCCGCAACGCTCTACGATCCTATTAGGACCGGGACCTACGGTTTAAAGTGGATTCCGAACCACTACATACACCCATGGGCAAAGCCGGGATTTGAACACGATACCTGTGGTACAGAACGCCACATCGCTAGATATATCATATATATATATATATATAGTAGTGCTTGTAAATAAAATTTAATTTTCTTCATTTTCTTCTTAAAATCGTTATACGATTAAAAACGCCCAGCCATTACAATTCATTATTCTGATAATTTACGTCGAAAATATTTAAAAAAAAATATTTTCACTCGCATTTGCTTTATTTTAAAATGTAGATCTTGCTGTAATTTGCCCTAGGGTACAGAAAAGTGACCTTAGAGATACAAATCTAATCATACCAGTAAATTTGATAGAAAAGAAGTGGTTTGGTTTGCGGCTCTACATTTTTTGCACACTTTAGGCTAATTAGACATGGACCTACAGTTTAACAGGGATTCCGAACCACTCACAAATAGCCATGAAATCGCCACTATTCGAACCTAAGCCTGTGGTACCGAAGTCCAGTGCGATAGCCAATTGCATATGAGGTCGCAGAAAAAATTGGAAAAATTAAGGTCTGAGAACACGATAGATGACCAAGTGATTAAGTGTCCAGCTAATGTAAAAGGTTGCTCATGTTAGAAGAAGATGGCTGCGTGCGTTGCCGTCAATGAATGAAGTGACGCGGAGATTCGCATGTGAATGGGACACGCTGTGTAATGCATCTCACGTCGACTTATTTTTGTTTAGTGATTATTTTTTTAAATTTTGCTCTATAAAATGCCAATAGGGAGAAATTACAACAATGCTTTCCCTTCAACACCCATACCCATATAAGTCGTTCTGTAGAATATATACATACTAATGTATAGTACAGAATATATATGATTTAATTTCAGGTACTCATATAATCGAGAAGCCCTTGCTAAATAAAATTCCTGCCATCAAATTACAATATATGAGATTTAGATGCATATTCAGTGCCCATCGGCACCTAGCACTGCATGCAACTTTCAATACTTTTACTTAAATACTTTATTTTGCTCAAAATAATATATTTAGGCTCAGTATGCGTCTGTCAGTAACTAGATCCATGTTTACAGATTCAAAAAGATGGCAAAAAACATAAAAATAATTATCCATATTCTTTTAACTTAAATGTAAAATTGATAGAATTTTAAACTAGATAATTCCAGGTCAATTAATGCTTATTAAAGTCTATCTACGTTTTATTTCACGTTGTTTGCAATTTACAAATTTGAATACCGAATTATATTAAAATCAACCCAAAATTTCAGTTATAGATTCTGTAAAATATTTGAGGATTTTAGTTTCTGATCTATGATTTTGTTCCTGACTTAGTGTGTAGTTCGTTAAGAAATTAATTTTATCAAAAAAACTAATGTAAAAAAAAAAATTGGCAACTAAAAATGTCGAACTAAGTATGTTGTGCCAATATATATTCAAGCGATTTCGTAAAGTTAATAGTGCTAACTGTATTTGCTATACACGCTTTTAAAATTTTAGTTTTTTAAATTAATCCGAGTAGCAAAGTCTTCAGTATGTCTTCTTCAGATACGACAAAATCTGAAGAATCATTCAG
>BPLQ01008762.1:3166-24875 GCA_021605075.1 Caerostris darwini
CATCTGATCCAAGAATATTCGGAAAGAAATCGCTTGGGTTGTCAAAGGAACGTCACTAGTAATCGTATCGAGTTTCTGTGATCTTCCTTTATTTTCTCCCCCGGGTTTTACAAGCTGAACGGTTTTCAGTTATGTTTTTCGAACCGGAAGCAACTTTGCGAAAGGGAAGTCAAATTGCTTACTTTTCTGATGCCAACTTTTTCTTCGGTTCTTCATCTATGTAAGCAATTTGTTGGTAGGTCCTTTACTTTTAAAACACAAAACGTTAAAAGATAACATTACTTGTTATTTTGAATCTTGGAATTCTTTTAGAAAGGAATTGTTCGATTCACTGTATTTAAACCACGTACAAATACATTGTTGTCGTTTTCTTAAATTTCTTATTTAAAGGTTGGTTTTGAATTACAATTATGTATAAGGTAAACGTAATTATTTCAAAAGATAGTATTTTATTTACTCTGAATAGCAAATATTGAAAAATACATTTTAAACATGTTTTGAAATTTTAATATTGGAAGCAGAACTTAACGAAAACGTAACCCAAAAGCAAATATTGTAGAGATAAAATGAAAAATTCAATTCAGTCCTATTCAATATGAGTTTTAAAATTACTAAAATGGAAATCTAATGAATCTCATTTTGACAAACATTGTATAAATATTTTTTTCGAAAGAACTCCCACGTAACATTGTTATGGCAAATAAAATAAAATCCCTGATTATAAATAGACAGCTGTATGTATTTTTATTTATCATTTTTTAAGAAAAAATACATGTTAAGTCATCGTGCAGTATGTTAACAATTAAACCTTCAATGTATACGAGATATTTAGAATACAATAAAATGCCAAATATTATTAATATTTTCAATTGTACGAAAATATTTTTAAATAATTAAACACATTTAAGCATTATAAATTTCTTTCACTTAAATTCTAAATTTAAAAATTAAGTTATATTAGAAATTGAAATTATACATAAGGAGATATTAAGATATTTTGCCTGCCTCTTTCTCGATGATTTTTACAATCTGTAAATGTCTGTAATAAAAGTGAAGATACACAAACGAAAATATTTTAAACTATAGAATATATATAAATATAAAATATTCAATAAAAAATAAATTTGAATCTTTGTAACATAATTTTATTTTTTGTACTTTGCGTTTTGTTGTTATTTTCATTATTGTCTGTTATATGACGATTTAATTAAAAAAATATAAATTTTTTATCTGTTATAATTTTGGACAAAATTTTTATCAAAAATATGTTTACATTGCAAATCCTTTGCAATGCACACACGTTGCACAAATCTTTTTTTTTTTAAGTATCATTTCAAATAGTCTGTCAGATTAAATTCTTTAATTTTAATTTATTCTTTCTTATGAAGAATAATTTTGAATTCAAAAGAATAATTTTTACTTTAATTTGTTGAACTTGGAAGAATATTCAGTGTATTCAGCCACGTCCACTGGAGAGACGCATTTGTCTCGCAAATCAATTATAAACTGGTTTGACTGAACCCCTCCAAGACCATTATGTATCACGCTCCGACCAGATCAAGTTTTTTCCACATAACAAAAGGATTTTTGCAGACTCCTTTTACGATCAACTGTCACTAACACCAAGAGAGTTAACATGGGTTGGTTTTTTGAGGTCAGACAGAGACATGGAAGCAAGATCACCTCGGGGTGACTCGATACAACTCTTACTCCCTTATGGACGTATCTTTACTGTATTGTTATGCGTATAGACCAAAGCAACATAACTGAAAATTCGATTTCTCGGGCAGATTAAAGAAATATATGCTAAAAAGAGGGGGTAAATTAAATTAATATTTCCGTTAAAATGGTTTAAAATAAACTTTTTTTTTCCAAATAAGATTATTAAATTAGTTATTAGAAATTTCCCTGCAGACTTCTTAATTATTATCTGAATTAAATTTAATAAATTTTTTTTTCCCAATGGCAAGGGGAAACGACAAACTCTAATGAGATTGAAAGTGTAAAACACACACAAGAAAAAAGGAAACAACGAGAGAAAAAAGTTATTGTCAAGTAGTTTCACCTCGGAGTGCCCATGCAAAGCCAGGCATCCTGCTACATATAGTCTGTCCATGATCTCGTCTTTCCCACAGAGTGGGCAATATAGGCTATGAAAAATACCAATGAGGTGTAGATGGATTGCCAACTAGTCATGACTCACCGCAAGTCTAAATACCGTGACAACTTTTTGCTGAAATTTGTCCGAAATACGATGCTCCAAAGTATTCCTCCAACTCCTCGAGTAGAATAAATGTATTTATTATATCTATTTGTTAATTTAGTTTATTATATTTAATTTAATTCAAAAAAGATTAAAATAAACTGAATTAACAAACAGATACTGGCTTTGAAAAATTAAAATAATATGACAGGCTGAATTGACTCCATTATATTTTACATTCTTTATGTACAGAACATTTAAAATAACATGTCTCTGCAAAGATTAGCATTCGTACACCATCCCTATATAGTAAGAACATTCCAATGACTAGAGCAAAGTGGTGACAGTAGAACCAATCTATTCTTTAGCTCAACCAGTTTACGCCTCGAGATAAAGAACAAAAGCCTTCATATGAATCTTTTGTTCCTTTCTTTCCTTCTGCAAATATTAAAATTCTTACACCATCTCTATATAGTAAGAACATTCCAATGACTAGAGAAAGCATTGACAGTAAAACATATCTATTTCTTAGCTCAACCAGTTTGCGCCTCCAGATAAAGAACAAAAGTCTTTATCTGAATCTTTTTGTCCCTTTCTTTCCTCTGCAAAGATTAAAATTCTTCCAACACCCCCTATAGTAAGAACATTCCAATGACTAGAACAAATTGTTGACAGTAAAATAAATCTATTCTTTAGCTCAACCAGCTTACGCCTCGAGATAAAGAACAAAAGTCTTCATCTGAATCTTTTGTTCCTTTCTTTCCTATCACATTTGAGAAACAAGATTTTTTATTTATTATCAGAGCAAAATAAAAATATATTTTGCTCCTACAGACACTACCGCACCGACAAAGCCATACTGGGGTTGTTTTTATCTTCTCTTTCAACTTCTAATACTTGAAGCAGGAATCCCGACCGCCAGACAAAGATAATCCGAAATAACTTCTCAAAAATACTTTCAAGGAAAGAGAAAAGGAAATCCCATGAAATATAAATAGCAAACATTGCGAATATGATTTCCTTTAGAGCTCCGAAAATCGTAGTGTGAGATTTCGCAATTCCTTTCCAACTCTTGGTTTCCAAGAGAAGCCATTTCTTTTCACTGACCGTCTTTCGTGTATCCATGTGTGACTTATTACGTTTCAGGGAGCATCTCACTCTCATACGCAACCCTTTTTAGTGGATTCAATCCATGGTAAGCATAAATGAAAAAAATACGTTATGGAATTTTAGCCGTTTCTCTAGAAACATCTCTTTGGGATGCATTATTTACTAGTTCAGGATTTACCAGTCTCAAGCCAGTATAAACCAAGCATTCATCTTTTCAACTATCTTATTTATATGTTACTGCAAACGGAGATGCCATGCTACAAACGGAAATACACATGTTTAAAAGTGAATGAGTTTCTCACTATATCTGAACAAAATGCAATGCTACTGGTTTTCTAGGAATAAAAACAAGTTGAAAATGATTTTTCAAAATATATTTCTATATATAAAGAATTTTGGATTGTTTTTAATGCAAGTATTGAAAATTTATTAATTTAAAATTTTATAAATGTAAAAAATCCTTTTCTTTAATTAATACAACATATTTAAGCAATTTATATCATATTACATACTAAATTTGTAAAATAATTTGGATTTAGTATAATTTATAATTCAATTTCTCCTCATATTTCCAATTTTTGTATTATTACATATGTTAAATTATGTTCATAAATCTATCAAACAATAATTTTAACTAAATTAATTTAAGGATTAATTAAATATTGTTATAGAAATTTAAATCCGATTAAAATTTAATGCCTATTAAATTACATTTCTTGCAGATTTCGAATTAAAAATACTCTTTTGCAAACTGCTACATTTTTTATACGTAGTGTTAGAATTAATAGAATATCGGAGACAAAAATAGTTATTGAACTTCATTTAATTTACTTTTCTTTCTCAATTTTATAATTTTAAATTTCTAATTAAGAAAATTTAATTATTTTCATATTTTTTTCAAAAGAATACTAAAGTATCATTTGAATACATAAAAATGCGCAAATGTTATTAATATTTTAAATGATAAAAAATTATAATGATTATTTAGTTATTTAGAAAAAAGATTAATTGTTATTAGATTACTGCAAAAAAATATAGATTTTTACAATTTATATTACTATTTTAATAAAGTGACATAAGTCTTCATTTTAAGTTAATCTTTAGTAAAAATTAAATAAAAATTATAAAATTCAAATGTATTTTTTTACAAAATTTAAATAAATGTATATATATATATATATATATATATATATATATATATATATAATGTATCTGCACAAAATGTAAAAAGTGTTTTGGAATTATTGCATATTTAAATAATACGTTATCATTACATTATTCAATTTATAACCTAGTAATCAGTCCATAAAATAATAGCATTAAATATAAAATATTTTATTTCTATCAAAAAAAAAAAAAAATGCATTGCTTTTATAGAGATCTTCACCTTTTTAAAGTAAATTCAATGTGTGTTACTAGTAAAAACTTTAAAAAGAATGGAAGAATTTCTATTTAATTTTATAAGACAAAATTATTATGTGAGTATAAATGAAATTGTGATAAGCAAACACTTTTGCTCTTAAACCGTTTTTAAGAAATAAGAACACAAACATTACCATTTAAATTAAAAGTTAAAAGAGATTTAGTGTAGTACTAGCATTTAGCAAATTGATCACATGTAAGATTAGAGGTAAATAAGATAATATCGCAGGATACCCTAGGCGATTATATCAAATCTGTTAGGGACTCAGGGTTTTACTGATTGGTGGAGGTTTATTAGATGTTCTGCATATACAAAAAAAAATACATAAACATATAAAATACGAACACAATAATAGCAATTTAAATTAAGCATTAAAAGAGGTTTAGTGTAGTACTAGTATTTAGCAAATTGATCAAATATAAGATTAGGGGTGAATAATATAATATCCCAGGATACCCTAGGCGATTATATCAAATCTGTTAGGGACTCTGGATTTTATTGATCAGTGGATGTTTATTGCATGTTCTGGATGGTAAGAACTACTACTGATTATCTTATATCTTCTGATTTACTTGAATTTCTTTAAATAATATTTATTTAAATTCGCATATTCTTAATATCATATTACCATCTGTTACTATAATGAAACTAATTCGTTATATTTTTGCAAATTGAGAAATATTCATTATCATTAAAATATGATGCGTCTGTTTTTTGATGTGTTTGCTGTATTTTTTTTTATTTATTCCTACATACATTCGCTTATAGAATTAGTATTAAGAAAAGTTAATAAATATTAACAATGTCTTATATTCTGAAACGATCACGGTAATTTGAAACTTTACACAACACACCTGTGATAATGCATGTGCATTAAAAATTGGCATGCATGGTTCTATTTTGGTGAAGTATTGCCTGTTAATTATGTTATGCAAACACTTTTGACTAAAAAATAAATGCTTTCTGTGTTTTATTAAATTATGTTTAGTGTGACCTTGGATTAATGAACTTCAGAGAATGTTTCCAAATTTGAAAGTATTTATCCTTCGAACCTTACCTACATGAAGAGTTTGCTATCGTCTTCCTTGAATCAGAAGGAAACGACTTCCTGACTACAAATTTATCATGTATACATTACACTTAAAATCGGAACTCTTGATTCAACTATTTTGTTGATTTTGATTCATGAGTAAGGCATGCATGCGATCTGGCCAATTTAGTCATTTAAGAAAATGCTTCTCTGTTTCACTATCAAAATTGAATATCAGATATAAAAGAACGATGTAGGAAAAATTTCAAGTATAATTAATGGATTTGAGATTTTATATGTTAATAATTAAAATGACTAATTAAGCGTTAAGTAACTAATTAAGACTGATATCTTATAAAACTTAGCAAGAATGATATTAAAATTTAAGTATATCTTCCATGATCAATGTCATTTGAAATTATTAATTAACTGACCTTTTGGCTTTTAATCGATTCAAAATTCTCATTCATTATGAATTCTAATAAAATTATTTGTTATATAATACTGAAATTACATTCTGGCTTACTATTTCATGAATTATAATGGATAGTCCATTAATAATGCTGTTTGCGGTTGAATGGGTAGCTGAGATAAATTTGTATCCAGGTCTGACAAACTGTTTTAGATTATAGATTACTTCTTAAACGGAAGGATGAAAAATATCAAATTAATGAATTAAAATTACATTTATCTTCTTAACAGTGTTTCGTTAAATAATTGTAAGCACACATTTATTTTATTCATTTTTATTCTGCATAATTTTATTTAAAACAAGTTTTATATTCGTCTGAAAGAAATAACGTTAGTACAGATTCACATTTCTTATTGAGCAAATAATTGAAAATGTCAAAACATGAAAAATAAAGAACGGACACGCATTTAAAAATGAAACCAAAGAAAATCGTTTAAATAGTAGAAATCATTTATTAAAACTGCTTTATATATAATCGTTGCTTTTAATTTTTTAGATAAAAGAGACGCATAAAGCATAAAATTTTTTCTAGCACTTTCGTAACTAATCGATATTTACATGTTCATAATATATTTTTTCAACAAAATAAGCCCGACTAAGTGCATTAAAAGTGTGAAGTTTGATGTCGAAATTGAACTCTCAACAGTTACTAAAGAATTAATATTAAAGGAATCATATGCTGCACAATTTCATTTAATTCAATCAGAAAAAAAAATACAACTTCAAGTTACTAACTTTTCGAAATTCACACCAGGTAAAATAACGATTTTCCTGCCCTACAGAAAGTTTTGTATTTATTCATTTTTCTTCAACAACAATTCCCACGACGAGCTCCTCCACGGAGTCCTTAAGCATCTCCTATACCATTAATTTCATGTGTCATTGTAATAATGTGGGTAATGAGAATATGCCGTTTTTAAAGAGCAAGCTTTATTTAGCTGGCTTTTTACTGAAGCGTGTTAAAATAGCTGCCAGATGCTATCTTTTTTCTGCTAGTATAATATGGGTAATAGCACCTTTGAGACCCACGTGCCACTCATACTACTTCACCATTGACTCGAACTTTTTCATTGAAAATTCACATACTGCAATACAGTACATACTTGGTGGTGATTTTTTGGGAATATCTATTCTAGGAATGTATACTTTCCTAGAAATGATAAATAACGATTTGTGCTTGTTTGACATGTTATACCTTTCTGTTAAATAGAATGTAATATAACCGGGAATCCCAGAGTAAATATCATTTCTTTTAAAGGTTACAATTATCTTATAGCTTACAAATAAAATTAGCATTACACTGAGTGAATCTAAGGAGGCCTTTTGAAACATTATTATACAAAATTAATTTTCATTCTTCTGTTTGGTTGCACTTCGGAGTGTCATGTATTCTTCTCTTCTGTTAAAA
The DNA here is from genome assembly GCA_021605075.1 of Caerostris darwini. Taxonomy (NCBI): domain Eukaryota; kingdom Metazoa; phylum Arthropoda; class Arachnida; order Araneae; family Araneidae; genus Caerostris; species Caerostris darwini. Next base: position 10,813 of record BPLQ01008762.1, read on the forward strand.
AAAATATGTTTAAATTGGAATATGTAATGTTACATTACATTAGCATTTCCAAAGGCAACTTCAAAATTCTCAAAACAATTAAATAAACAATCAGCACACAAAGAGTTCTAGAAATTCGTGCGCAAACGTAAAGTGTTTGGCCCATCAGATAACGATCGTCTGTTCTTATTTAGAAAATATTCGAAAATATGACCAACGACTACCAGAAAGCTTGATTGGATAGGATAAAATAGTATAATTCCAAAGAAGGATGTTTTGCAAAAGGAAAAGATTTGGCGCTGCATTGATATTAGGCGCTGGTGAATATGGTTTGTATGGTAATGTACCAGATGATCTAAGCATGCTCAGAGAGCCTTTAACAAACAGTCACCTACCAAATCCTCTGCCATTTGAAGGTTAGTAGTAAAGTGTGTCTAAGATAGGAGCTTTCCAATTAAGCAGCCACCTCAAGGAAAGCATCAATCTCAACCATCTTCGTATGGTCCACACGATCTCTACACCTCAACATCGTGCAGTTTTTTACTGTGCCGATATATTAAGTCTGTTATGCAAAATTAGACATTGGCCACCTTGACAGAATCTATCAAGCGGTTGAGAGTGTTGTTGATGTTTGCTTTATTTGAATGAACTCAAGAATACAAACATCGACATTAAGAAGTCATTAATAGTTGGAAGGAATTTCAATAATTTTCTAAAGTCATGACTTTCCCGCTGTTATCCGCTGAATTTTATGTTAATAATCAAGTTTAATATCGATATCTACATATTTCCTTTATGTGTCACTCACACTGCTAAATCACCATATGATCATGTTTCAGGACACAACTGGCTGAGAAAAATTGTTCAACATATCTAGTCTGTGAAGTTGGTTCATAATATTTTGGGATATCCTGTAAAAATTGCAATATAAAAAAATTAAAATATCTGCCGACACTCAACATCAGTGATTTTCACTTACTTTCTTAAAAGGCATTATATCAATGCTGTCTTCAAAAATAGATTATGGCAAAAGCAACAAAATGTTCTCTAATTCTTTTACATGAGTATTATATTTTTTAAGTATATTTTTGGTGTTGGGAATTTGTTAGTTATCTCAAGAAAGATGTACATTAACAATTGTTTCATTTTTAATATGAATTATGATATATATTGCATGCTTAATCTTTATATATTTTCAAATATTATTTGTTGAAGCATTTACTGATCTGGTATCTGTCTTTTCTTGAATTGAAATGTTAATTTCCTTTATTTAAGTAACTATTGAATTTACTGAAAAAATTTAAATTTAAAAAAAAAATATTTGTGTTTATTATGTACTAAAGATACATAAACGCTAATGCGTTTACTACAGCATATTAATAGCATTGTAAAATATATTGAGACATCGTTATCAATAGTATTATAATAAATAATTTTAAAATTTCATTCATAACTCTCTGTAATAATAACCATAATTATTTCGAATAGTCTTTATTTTATAATAAAACCGTCTGTAAGTAAATATTTGTAAATTTTAAACAAAGTTCAATAATTCTAAGTTCGTTTTTTCTCATTCACTGGTCCCATTTCATTATCCCATCTTGGTTTATTGTATAAAAATAGAAAATATAATTTTGTTGTTGCTGATTAAACTTTTTCAAATAATCGAGCTTGTTTGCAACGTTTATTAGCAAGTATAAACTTCACATTGTGTAATTTTATAAAGAATCGTATTTTGGGTATTAACTTCAAAATGGGCACAAATATATCTATTTTGAGTTAAATAAATGTTCTTTACATTTAAAATAAAATGTTAAATGCAAAGTTACAAGAACGATTATATTTATAATTAAATTTAAGAAATTAAGATACCAACGCAATTTTATACCCATTTATATTTAACAATAGCTTCAAACATCGCTTAATCAACCATACAATTGTAATCAAGGATTAATTGCTTCAAATGGAATAAGTAACGACCTACTCAATATCTACCCTAATTGCACGTAGAATGGCCAATCTCTCTCGATCATTTGCGATATTACGTGTTTTGCGTAGAATAGTCCTATCGTTTCCTCATTTGAAGTCAAGCGGGTTTTTGCATGTCTCTAGGGATGTGCTGAGAACTTTCGTAAAAATAGCGTGGAAGCTTTTACGATTGATTAAACGTTGTATTTCCAGTTTCCCAAAAGTAGGAATATTTAGATATATTTCGTTAATTGAGATTGGGGGAATTTATTGCTGAAGATAATAAAGTAACTAAATATTTTTCTCCCTTAATCTTTAAAAAATATTTTTTTATAATAAGACAAGAACAATTTTATTCTATGCTAATTTAAAATTATTTTATACATGCATTAATGCGTCAGCAAATTTTTAATTGACTTAAAAATATTCGAGCAAATATTTTTTTCTCATTCATTGTTTCCATTTTACAACCCCAATTTGTATGAGAAAAGAAAAAGTTATTTTGATGTTGCTGGTGGGGATTGAACTTTTTCAAATCATCGTATTTGTTTGCATTGTTTATTAGAAAGTATAAACTTTATATTGTCTAATTTTAAAATGAATCGTATTTTAGGTATTAACTGCAAAATGTGTATTTTGAATTAAATACATGACTTGTTTTTACAAAAACTATTCACGTATTCTAAAATATTCCATTTTTACAGTATGTCTTAAAAATATGCTATAAGCTAACGTTATAACAATTTACTTAATAAGTTACATTTAACTATATCCTATATAATATATTGATAGTTATAAGTAATGTTGCTATACAGTATGAATATGTTAACCAAATAGTCAAGGATAAAATCAAGGATAGTGTTTTACAATCTCAAAAATACGTTATTGATATGCACTACAGTAACGTAATGGTATGGAAAAACTAGCTTTTGAACGGTTGACGCTTTATATGCTTTAAGATTACGAAGATTTTATCATCAAAATAAAAGAAAAAAATATATTCGACTTGGCCGATATGCAGATTACCCATAAAATTTAAAATTTAATCTAAGAACAAAAAGCATAATAGCAACCTTAAAAAATAAAAACTATAGAATTCCAAATAATTTTCATTTCTAGAAAAGTCCCATTTTAAATTTGAAATAAAATAGTTTTTGCCTTACGGCCTTAAAACTGCCTTAAAGTTGTCGTTGCGATTTCCTTAGACGAACCGTTAGACCAATTTTAAATTATTTAATTAATTGATTATATAATTATTAACACATGAAAGAAATGAAAAGTATAATGTTTAAAAAAGCTAGTGAAAAAAAAAATAAACCAAAAAGAATAGCACATAAAAGAAAAATTTAAAAAATAGAAACAAAAGAAACATTAAAAAGATTAATAAACCAATAAGAAAAATAAGAAACCGATAAGAAACATTGAATATGGTCAAGGTAACGAAAAACGAAAAGAGGGATCAAGAAAATGAAAAACATCTCTACCCCAAAAAACATCCATAACTTTGCTGGTAAAAAAAAGAAAAAAAATCCTTTGAAAATACCGTTACAATGTAAATGTTAATAGGGTAATTATTTAGAAAAAATAATAAAATATTGGATACCTTTCATCCGATTTGCAACAGAAATAACCCTGCAGCTTTAAAAGCTCACTATTTCTCTTTTCACCTCTTAAGATAAGTGAGGGTTCTATTGTTCCCGGAAAGAAAAGGGAACAACCGTCCTGACCAGAACCAACAGGAAGAAAAGGAAGCAAACTATACCCAGAAGGCTATTATTCCTAAGATTCTAATGGTAGGTCCAATGGTATACCTGTAGTGTCATTTCAAGTCGAAACACACAAGAAAGCTATCTTCTGTCGAAAAAAAAAAGACATTTTGAGAAAGATGTTTTTATATTTTCTTTCTTTCTTCTGATGTAGAATTTATGTTTCCTTGCTTGCTGTCAGTTTTTCTACCACGATTGAGAAGGTATTTTGTAGATATTTTCTACGTGTTACAAGAGAAAGCGGGGATATATCTAGTTTCTACGGACCATTAAACTCGCCTAAGACTTCAGTAGTTTTCAAAACGTCTCGGGGAGAGAGTTATGTATGTATTCAAGTAGATTTTGTTTCTTTCAAGAAAATTGTATTTTACTTTGGTAAGATCGACGTTAACTCGAGGCATCTAATACATAAGAAAATATGGGTTGATTCATTTTGTAACATGATATTTACAAATTTAATAACTTTTTTTAACTTGGTTTGACTAGGTTTTTTAATGTATGTGTTCAAATAAAAACACAACAACACAAAAAGGATACACATTCATATATTTTTTCCTATGGTTATTTTTATCAGAAATTTCTTTTATATTTTAATGATCTTTATTAAAAAGTAGAAATGGAATAAATACACGAAAAATTATTATATTTACTGTTTTGTTTTTTTTTAACTTCTGATTTAAATTCAAATTTTACAACTTTTTTTTTCAACTTGGTTTGACTAGGTTTCAAAAGCATGTGTTCAAATAAAGTTACGGTAAAGCAAAAATTTAGTATTTAATTAATTGATTATATGATTATTAACACATGAAATAAATTAAAAGTATAATGTTTTACAAAGCTGGTGAAAGAAATTTAAATAAACCAATAAGAATAGCACGTAAAAGAAAAATACAACACAAAACATAAGAAAAATTTTAAAAAATAAACCCAACAAGAAAAATAATAAACCGATAAGAAACATTGAAATTGGTCAAGATAACGATAAAAGGGATCGAGGAAATGAAAAAAAGCATATAAAAGCACGTAAAAGAAAAATTTAAAAAAAAAAAATAAAACGTAAGAAACATTAAAAAATAATAAGCCAATAAGAAAAATAAGAAACTAATAAGAAACATTGAATGCTGTCAAGGTAATGTAAAACGAAAAAAGGGATCAAGGAAATGAAAAACTAAATCACCCATAATTTTACTGGTAAAAAAAGAACAGAAAATCTTTTGAAAATATCATTACAATGTAAATGTTAATAGCGTAATTATTTAGAAAAACTCATAAAGTATTGGATACCTTTCTTCCGATTTGTAACAGAAATAATCCTGTAGCTTTAAAAGCTTACGATTTCTCTTTTCACCTCTTAAGATAAGTGAGGGTTCTATTGTTCCCGGAAAGAAAAAGGAACAACCTTCTTGACCAGAACCAACAGGAAAAAAAGGAAGCAAACTATACCCAGAAGGCTATTATTCCGGCGATTCTAATGGTAGGGACAATGGTATACCTGTAGTGTCATTTCAAGTCGAAACACACAAGAAAGCTCTCTTGGGTGAAAAAAGAAAAAGACATTTTGAGAAAGATGTTTTTATATTTTTCTTTCTTCTTCTGATGTAGAATTTATGTTTCCTTGTTTGTTGTCAGTTTTTCTACCACGATTTAGAAGGTATTTTATAGATATCTTCTTATATCTTACAAAAGAAAGCGGTGATATATCTAGTTTCTACGGACCATTAAACTCGCCTAAAACTTCAGTTGTTCTCAAAACATCTCCAGGAGAGTTATGTATGTATTCAAGTTGATTTTGTTTCCTTTCAAGAAAATTGTATTTTACTTTGGTAAAAACAATGTTAACTAAAGGCATCTAATACATAATAAAATATGGGTTGATTCTTTTGTTAACATGGTATTTACAAATTTTACAACTTATGTTCAACTTTGTTTTACTAGGTTTTAAAAGCATGTGTTCAAATACAGTTACTGCAATGGGAAAATAATAAATATTCCTAGATTTTGTCTTATGGTTATTTTTGTCGTAAATTTCGATTTTATTTCAAGACTTTTTATTAAAATTAAAAATGGAATAAATAAAGAAATGTTAATGTGTTTTTTAAAATTATATATTTTGGTTCTTCTGAGAAAATAACACATAGAAAAAAAAATAATTCTAATGACATTTTAAAGGGAATATTTTTTTTTTACAAAATATGAATTTTTGTTGAACATAAAAATAACGAGTCCTTTCTGTTACTAGTTACAAAAGTACAATTAATGTGTCAATAATTTTTACATATATATTAATGAAATGTTTAGTATTTTGCAGTACTATTTAAAACAATTACAGATAAAGATATGAACTTAAAACACCGATCACAATCTTAGAAAGATCATAAGTATAGCAAAATAAACATCATAATTGGTCATATTAATATCATAATTTTAGAAGGATAATTGGAACAAAATAAACATAATAATTTTATAACGATAATTAGAACAAAATTAAGATCATAGTTTTAGAAAGATAATTAGAACCAAATATAGATCATAATTAGAAAAAAATAAACATAACAATTTTATAACGATAATTAGAACAAAATTAAGATAATAATTTTAGAAAGATAATTAAAACCAAATATAGATCATAATTAGAAAAAAAATAAACATAATAATTTTATAACGATAATTAGAACAAAATTAAGATCATAATTTTAGATAGATAATTAGAACCAAATATAGATCATAATTAGAAAAAAATAAACATCATAATTAGAACAAAATAAAGATCATAATCTAAGGAAGATCATAATTAGAACAAAAATTATTATAATCATAGAACGATCATAATTAGAGAAAAATAAAAATGATAATCTAAGAAGGATCATAATTAGAAAAAAATAAACATCATAATTAGAACAAAATTTATTATAATCATAGAGCGATCATGATTAGAGGAAAATAAAAATTATAATCTAAGAAGGATCATAATTTGAACAAAATAACGATTATAATATTAATTTAAATTATCTTAATCTCAGAAATTCAAGAACATCAGTTTTCATGAAAGCTATCAAATATGTGGATGAAAAATATATTTGTTTGCAATTGTTTGAAAAGAATGTAGAAAATTAAATATTTTTTTTTTCAATTCAATGGCGAATGACAAACTGTTTAAATGAAAAGAGAATCACAATGGTTTATTTTATAGAATCACAATGACTTATTTTTTATACATGCAAAGCTTTTATAAATATGATATTTTAAGAAAAGTAGTATGTTATTACAGTCCTATATTATTATTTTTATTTCTAATTTTAAGGTTAGTTTAAATAAAAGACCATAAATTTATTTAAATTTAAATTAAAAATTAAAAAAAAATAAAACTTGAATTTTCTTATACCCTTAGATATATTGTTTTGTATTAAGCAATAATATTCGCATCATTATCATGAAAACAAAATAAATGAAAACAAATTTCAAAATAAATGATTGTCTGACTAGAAGCCCAGTAGTTATGATACCATCGCACTCAATCAATCTTCCCTAAGATAGACTATTAATAGTATGCTGCAATGAAATATGATATCTGCGATATATTAAATCTGAATGCATGAAAATAAAAACTTTTTTCCCCTGTATACTCATTTCGAATAAAAATGTTGTATTGTTCACCAATATATATATACTAGTAGAATTGCCATCGGTGTAAAGGAATTTTATAAATATATACATATACATATCTGATAGATAAATATTTACATTCACGAACTTACGTGAAAAACGGTTTGAAGTTGCAAGTTGCATAGAAATATTTAGTAAGATAGGTAAATAAGCAACTATATTGACATTAAACTCAGAATTTCATCGTTTACGAGTATGGAAAGCCCCATATAATCCTTTGCTAAACGAAACTGTGTTTACATTTTTTATTTTGATATCAATAAGGAGCGTAGTGTTAATACAGGAATAAAATTAAAATATAAATATATTAAGAAAAACAAATAAGCAATAGATACAAATAAAGAAAAATTCTGTACAAACACCAGGTAAATGCATTTTTGTCTAAAGTAGGTATAACATTTAATTTAATCAATTGGTCTTCCATGAAAATTGATTTATGTTAATCAATAACATAAAAATAAAAACCCCAATATTATTTCACACTCATAAATAAATTAATATAAGCATGTAAAATGATTTGAGCATGTAATGAGCATGCAATTTGAATTTTTTTTATTTAAAAATGTAGCATTTTTTTATCCATTTTTAGCTGATAAAATTATAAAAAGTTGACAATAAAACCAATCAAAGACCAGCTACAACAAAATCTGAATAAAAAAAATAAAAAATTCAGATAAAAAAATATCTTATATAAAAGAAAATTTAAAAGACCAACAAAATATATTAAAAAGTTATGACAATCTTCAAATTTTTACGAAATTTTTAGAATATTTAAATTAATTTTAAAAATTTAAAAAGAATATTTTCAATTTCCAGAAAATTTGATAAAAACTTTTAAGTCCATTCAAATGTATAAGGTTTATCTGTAAATAAAATTCAATTTAATTAATAAAATTTAACCTAATTAAATCTTAGGACGGGATTTATTAGCAAATAAAATTAATAAAAAATATTTCATACTAAATACGAATCACAAACTCCCATAAGAATTGTGATTCCTTTCATGTACTCGTAGTTCTTTTGCAAGCATTTCATTGCATAGCATTTAAAACGCTATTTAATAGTAAATAAATAATTTATTTAATTAAAAATAACTATTGATATTTTTCGTTTTCCATGCGATAATTAAAAAAAAACATCAGCGAAAAAAAAAATATTTTTTGAGAAATACGTAAATAATTCGTACTAATGTCCTTTCGAAATTATTTAATATTTATATATGCTTTAAGTAATTCCACCGAATATCAAAGACAGTTATTGAAATATTATGTTATCAGTATTAGAGTACATTTTATACGTTATGGAAGTAAAGGAAACTACTTTTTACCAGTACTGTGCGGCTAAGTATCCTGAAGACTTCTTTTTGTACTTTTTCTCTACACCAACACTTCCTCTATAAAGATGAGCGTCTGAAGAATGGCTTCGTTCCCCTTTTTTTTCTTTGGAAAATATTGGCAGATAGGGAAAGAGGGCCAAGATTGATGAAGAAATCTATGAAATTTCAGGAAGTATCAAGGGGGTTAAACTTTCTGAGATTTGCAGGATGGACTTGGGATTATTTTTCGCAACTTTTACGCCCAGGATAAGAATATTTTGACTTAAAATGATGTCACTGAAAAAAAAAAATGGAATAAATTTAAAAATTTCAACAAAAAAAACTTTTGATAGTTAATAAAAAACATTAAATTTTTGCATATTTCATTTTATTTATATATATATATATATAATTTGTTTCCTTATTACATGTATATGTTATCCTGATAATCCAAATGGCAATAGTTTCATTTTTGGAAAACTTTCTTAAACGATCATTTCTTGCAATATTTTTTAAAGAAAAATTACAATTCTTAAAAATATTTCTTTCATTAATCTTCTCTTTTATTTAATCTGATTATTTATATTTTCTGCCAACTATTATATTTCTTATTATACAAATATGTATTTTTAGAGAAATATGTATTTTAGGTGATGCTGACATTTTTAATATAATAAACTAAATTATAATGATGTTAATAATGAAGTAAATTTACTTCATTATTTTGTTAATTTACTATTATAATTTTATAATTCTATAACTATTTTTTATCTGGTCTGATGGATTTTAACAACGTCTTACGTACATAACTATCTTAATACGAATAATTTATTATTTACACGTAAAATGTAAATAATAATATAATTAGGTAAACAAATTGTATTTAATAGTATGTAAAACAATTTTCAAGTATATATTGTTTTATAATAAAAATTAAGAAATTAAATAATAATAAACAAAAAGGAAATTTTATTAAATTTATAATGTTGGAGGAAAACGAAATATATTAGTATTATTTATCACGTATTTAAAAAATATTCATAAATTTCCCAAAATTAAGAAAAAATTGGAAAAAGTGCAACATTCCTATTTATTTTAATTAAATTTGGCAAAAATATTTAACAAACGCAAATTAATCATTTGAGTGGGATCCCCTCTAACAGTGAGAAGTTAGAAATGTACTATGCTCATAATGATGGCGTTCATTATCCCATTTATCAGCTATGATGTGTCTAAGCATTTTAAAAACCTGAAGTTTGCATAGCAACATACTTGCATACAGCATAAAATATACCAACCATTCACAATTGGTTCAATTCTGGAAAATAATCTGTCCAATCCATCCGCAAAGTGAAAGTAATTCTTCCCCAATAAAACTATATGGGGCTTAGAATTATCATCTTGCTCGACAAAGGATTCCACACTGTGCCTGCGTAAGGACGGACAATGGGATGAAGAATGTAGCCTCTATATAAGTGATCATTAATGATGTTCCGTGGTACGTTATATAGGTAAATGCAATCTTAAGAAAAAAATGCAATTATACATTGGACATATCAAATCTATCTCTTTCATAGATATGACTGGGAGCCAATTCCTAGCTCACGCAGACAAACATAGACTAATGAATAAAAAGGACAGATTTCCATTTACTTGATAGGTTAATTGAACCTTTCATTTCAATGGTGGGATGTGAGGAATACACACGATATTGCACATCTTGCATAAAAACTTCCTTCTGTACCCAGTTGATCTGGATATCAGCCTTCGAAAGGCTAAAGCAAGAGTTGTCCTGAATTAGGTTTCTTTAGCGGTACTGAATCTCTTAGCAATGCAATTGCATGCATTCAATTAGAGGCAAATAAGGATTATCAACAGGGCTTGTAGCTCTAGATCTTCTTCAGCCTACGTTCTAAAAGAGGATTCTGTTAGAAATGCATTACATACTAATTACAGAAAGGCTCACATTTAAACCATCTTGCTGCACAGGATTGACTCTAGGCCGCTTTTTCGCCAATGGCTTTTCATCTTAATTCTTCAATTAAATTAATTCAAGTGCCCATATCTAAACATGGTTAGATCAAACTTTCATTACCAAATTTCAATTTGCAAAAACTGAAAAGGTTTTTAAAGATTGTTTTAGGCCACTTGTCCAATGACTTTAAACTATTTTGAACTGCATGCATTACATATTTTATTGTGATACAGCGTTATTTTTTACATATACTAAGCAATTTTTAATAAAATTCAGTAATTGGCGACTAATTAATTGCAGTATTTCTAATATTTCCTTAATATTTGTTTATTCTTTTAGGGATACCACAGGGCCTTCAAAAATATGGTCATGAAAAATAAAGTAATTTTTGTAAGGGAAAAAATACTTTCAAAATATGGGTTTTTAAAATTGGTGGAAAACTTCGTGGAACATGACAGCAATTATTTTATAAATTTTACGCATTTTGTTGAAATGTATGGAGTTATTGTCGCCAAAGATAGCATTGAATAAAACAAAAATGATGATTCAAATTGACAATATAGTTAAAAATTATGCATACGATATAATTCAGCAGTTAGATGATAGAAAAAATATAATACAATTTTTACCAATAATCATATTTCACCACAAACCATATACACCACTACTTTTTCAGTTGAATTTTCAAAATCTAACTATGTGATATGAAATGCAGGGTATAAACGTTGCGAAAGATAAATAAAGGCAATAAAAACATTATGAATCTCTGATATAATAAAAATTAATAATATATTATCTGATATAATAACAATTAATAATATATTATCCGATATAATAACAATTAATAATATATTATCTGATATAATAACAATTAATAATATATTATCTGATATAATAACAATTAATAATATATTATCTGATATAATAATCATTATTCAATAATGAATAATGATTTTAAAAAAAGAAACGAAGAAAAAGGTAAGTGATCATGCTTTTATTGAAAGTAATTTTTTTAACTAAATATTTTAAAGCATAAAGTAAATAAAAAGACTTTTTACCCGAGGCCCCCAAGACCATTCTGAATGGTTGATGGTTTGCCAGGGTCTTAGTAACACTGACTTCCTTTTATTTGCCCTAAATCTGTATTCTTCTAGTTTTGGAGGTTTTACGAAAAAGAAGTTTCCTTCTTACAAAGTTTTATTTTATCAAAACTATTTTCATTGTTTAGTATAACTTTTTAGCATATATATATATATATATATACATATATATATATATATATGTTATTTCTAAAGTTGAACAACCATTAAAATATTTCTTTTTTCCTATGGCTACTTTAATTGTAAGAGTTTATTAAAAGCAGAAAAGATTTATTGATAAAAATATATTTATTTTTTTCATTTTAAGTTACCTATGCATTTTTTGTACATTAATGGAACTCGTGTTCGACTAATGTACTAATGTATTCTATCGATAGTCTACAGGCAGATAATGATGAGAAAAGTATTACCTTTATTACAAAACGTTTGTTCTTTTCATTCAAGAAAGTCCTGAACCTTCTTCCATCAAGTTGTCTGTGTGCTTATCCGAGGCATTTAGACAAGCTGTCACAACAAACTATTGCAGTCTCTATTTCTATAAAGCGAACAAGTCATTATAAACATATTTGATACACGAAGAAATACATTGATTATAAATTATATAAAATTTATACTGCCTTGAAAATCTCTAAAAAACATTTTGCTAAATCTTTAAATTGTATTCAAAGTTTAAGTAATAAAATATATTTATACTCAATAAAGGCGTGATTGAGATTTTAACGTTTTAATTTTTTTATACTGACATTACCATTAAAAAGCTTTTAGAACAATGCATCTCAACAGAATTCAATAAGATATGTTGTTGTTGTTGTTGTTTCTTATCCCACTTGGCTGGCCAAGCCCACGAGCCCATACGTGCTCATGATTGAAGGGTGAAGGAAGCAGCTTCTTTTGTGATGGAGCACCCGTAGGTAGAAGCCTGAGTTTTGCTCCGTGACGCTCTTACAGTTATAGGAGACCGGGACCTACGGCTTAAAGTGGATTCCGAACCACTACAAACATCCATGGCACCGCCGGGATTCGAACCCGAAACCTGTGGCACCGAGCGCCAGAGCGCTAGGCACTCGGCCATTCAGGTCCCAAATTTGCCAACGGCACGCAGTGTTCCCAGGTGGTCACCCACCCAAGTACTGACCGCGCCCAATGATGCTTAACTTCGGTGATCTAACGAGAACCGGTATATTCAGCATGGTACGGCCGTTGGCATAAGATATGTTAGGAGTACAAGAGAAAATTAGATGCATATGCAGGTGCTAAAAGCATTTGAAAATAAACAATTATTTTTTTTATATTTCTTCGAAAATACAACGATTTTAAAATTCTGGGCAAAAATTCAATTATAATAAGTATGCATTTCATTAAGTTTACTAGAAGACAAATAAAAATTCTGAATGCTCTATTAGAGTTCCTTTAGAAGTAAAATATAATATTAAATTTATCTTTATTGTACATTATGTTCTACTAATTAAGCATTAGGAAAATTTTCTAGCTTTAAAATTCTATAATAAAAATATTACCTTAGGTTCTAAATATGAATATAAATTAATTTTTAATACAATGGGAAATGAAGTAATTACGAAATAAAGGAATGATAGAATCTCAAATATTTACGATGATTGAAATTTTGAAAATTTATATTTCGGTAGAATTTTTGACTAAAGTAAGCGGAAATATGTACTATTTTAGTTAAAATAAAATTTTAAGAATTGTGACAATAATTAAATGTATCAATAAATTCAAATTTTAGTCGAATCAAATTTTATGACCTCTCGTTTTATATATATATATATACTATACACTCAAGAGCCAAAACATTATGACCACCCCTACATTTTGCAATAAACTCGCCTGAATGACGTGGAAGGCACGTGATCAGATGGAAGTGGTATTTAACTGCTGCTGGAGAGTCTGAAGAAATATTCTTTCACTTATTTCTGTGTGTGATGGGAAAGGATGCGGATCTAAGCGACTTTGATAGAGGGCAGATTGTAATGGCTCGAAGGCTCGGAATAAGTATTTCCGAAACTGCACGACACGTGGGTAGTTCGCGATCTACAGTTGTTAGTACTTATGCAAAGTAGATGAATGACGGTGAAACCAGCAGTAGACGACATGGTGTTGGACGTCCACACGCTATCAAAGAAAAAGGTCGTTGGAGACTGTCTCCCATGGTGAAGCAAAACCGGAGCCAGACAGTGGCTAAGCTGACAGCCCAATACAATGCATAGCCAGGTAGAATAGTATCGGAGCACACTGTTCAGCGGACACTGTTGGATATGGGGCTACACAGCAAACGT
>BPLQ01008763.1:0-82402 GCA_021605075.1 Caerostris darwini
CATGAATTTCGAAAACTTTTTTTTACATTTATAATAATATTTTGGTGCAATAATTCATTAATTTATTAGTTTTCATAAAAATAAAGGCTTGTTTTAATAATATATAAATATTAATTTTTATTAAGAAATATGTAATTATTAGTTGTAATCTAAATTAAAATTATAAGCAAAAGTATAAATAAAAATAAAATAATAATTGTAAATTAAACGAAGTAATCTCAGGCTGTGTTTTAGAGTGGTATAAGCATTAATTCATACATTGAGGTATTTTAGGTTTAGTAAGGTTAGCTTTGCTTTTGAAACCTGAACTAAAATATTTATAAAGATATTGAATACTGCTGATGACATTGTTATAGGTATGTTTATTATGTTTTCAGGGACATTGCTATAGTTCATAGTGACTTATTTTAAAGACTGGACGGTTGGTAATCATTGGTTGAATGATCGAGAGACGTTTTCTGATATTACACCAAGAAATCGAAACTCCAAGATATTTTTGATAAATTTAAAATTTTTTATTGAATGACAGATCTCAAAAGAAACAAGAAATCTGAAATCGCAATGTATAAATTAGTGCCATCAACAAGTTCAAACGTCTTCTTCGAACGAATTTCTTTGACACAAACAGGTGCAAACATATGATCGGGGAACTTCAAGTTTCTGGCAACAGGCCTTTCCTATTGATGGCAGAGATTTTATCCTAGCTGTCAATATTTGCTTTGAGCTGAAGGAGTTCTCCTCTAAGGGATGAAAGCGTTATATCCACTACTCTATGTACTCCTTTATATATATTTTGCTTGGCAAAGAAAAAAAAAAGAGGAAACTTTACAAGAAGAGTTTCAAAACTCACATTACCAAGCGTAAAAATATTTTTGTAAATATTTGACTTCGATTTTTTTTTTCTAAGATGCATATTAACGATTATTATTTAGATGTTTATCGGATATAAGATAACTTAATTTATTTTAAATTCTAAATACATACGAAGTATTAGAAAATGTTTGGTTTACATAATTTACAATTCAGAAAAAAAAACATGAAATAAATTTATAAAAGGAAGAAAAAAGAGTTTCATCTAATTAAAATAATTTATTAACAAAAGAAATAATTTTGTATGCAATACGACCAGAAAAATACTTTAGTTTCTTTATTATTATTATAATTATTTCTAATTAGTATCAAACAAGTATAAAAAATGATACTTCAAATTTATTTAAGTCTCCATGATATAGAGCACTGTAGCTCATATTATGACATAACATTCGTCATGTCACAAATGTCGATCTCTTTAAATACCTTTAAAATTATCGATCTCTTTAATTTGCCAAAGTGCCCAAAATGATTAAAAAATAAATAAATAAAAAAATAAAAAAATCAAATATAATATATATTAATTCCTCGAGTCTTTCTTATATATTTAATATCTAGGCTTCTGTATAACATAACTCTTCTATTTCACAAATGTTTCCTTCCTGTTATCTGATTACATTCTAAACACGTTTGAATTTAGGCTTAGCCTTTTTTAGCCTTTTAAAAGATTAGCCTTTTAATGCAACCCTGCTTCTTCATGCGCAACCATGTTTCCTCCCCCGCACTGGCACCTGTGGCGTTCCTGAGAAATGATTTCAGTAGACCTCGAGACTCTCAACCGAGAAGAAGTACAGCGCAACCTGAGCTACCACTGAGAAACATTTAGTTTACAGTCTCTTATCCCGAGAGGAAATATACGTAATGCAACTCATCTTATAAGTTAGCCTATAGATTCTCATCTGAAGAGGAAGTATATTAGGAGCATCCCGCGCCTACCTGAGTATAGGGTTTTCCGTTTAGAAGTGGAATCCTTCTACGAATCTATAATTATATTTTTTACACTATTAAATATTGTATATGAGTGGTGTTCGTGAGTGTGTAAATAAATATGTGTGTTTTCCAATCTATGTCTCTAATATTTCAAAGCAACATGCACACTATAGTAACTTTAATACTCTGAATTTACGCAGTACTTTTTAAAGCAACCATCTTAACATTAAAACTTTTCGTATCCTTGATTTATTTAAATAAACAAATTTGATTCTGGTCTTTGGTCAGTGTTTTATTTGATTTGCCATATTTGAATTTTTATCATTCTTGTGTGTATCCTTGCATAAATATATAAACACATAAAGAGAGAATCAATATATTTTTATAATTTATTTATGGCTTTAAATTACATGTTTAGAAACAAGATTTTAAAGATTTTTATATCTTACGTGCATAGATTTACGTGTTAAAGATTTTTATAGCTTTAATTAATATTAAAAAAAAACAAATTCCTTTTTGGAGTTGATTCGTTTTGTCAATTTTTACTTATAGAAAAAGAAGAAAATTCTTTGTCTGCAACTAAAAACTAAAGTTATATGTCTTTAGATGTGTTAAATATTGTATGTCTGTATTGTTGTATGTATTGTATGTTCTCCAACCTGTGCCTCAAGTATTTCAACTCAACCACACACAATTATGATCCAGTTGCACAACCTACACACTGCAGTAATATTAATACCCTGAATTTACACATTAGTTTTTAAAGCAACCATCTTAATATTAAAATTGTTCTTATTCTTGATTTTTTTAAGTAAAGAAATCTGATTCTGGTATTTGTGCAGATTTTTATTTCATTTGTCAAATTTGAATTTTTATCATTCTTGTGTGCATGTCTGCATAAATATCTAAACATATCAAGAGAGAATGAAAGTATTTTTAGAATTTTTGTTATTTGGCTTTAAATTACTTGTTTAGAAACAAGTTGTTTTAAGATTTTTATAGCTTACATGCAATTGTTAAGTTAATTTGAAAAACAAATTCCTTTTTGAAGTTGGCACGATTTATCGATTTTTACTTGTAACAAAAAAGAAAATGCTTTTTCTGCAATTATAGTTGCAAAAAAGTTTTTCTTTATTTAGGTCAACTATGTTAAGAAGGCAGCATAATGGTTCCTTTTTTTTTCCCTATGTAAAAAAATATTCACAAAAATACCTCAAAGGTCATTTTTTTTTCTTGGATCAATGAGTGAAATGTTTTTTTCTTTAACATTTGTGAATACTAGAAGAAGAAAAAAATTTTTCTCTCGCAAAATATACTTCAATAAAAGTTGAAATATTGAGAAACGAGGTTTCTAAAATTTCATTCCTGAACGTTGCAGTTGTCACCCATTTGTTTATTGCTTGAAAGTATTTCGTTTCGAACGTTGGATAAATTTATTTTCTTATTTTGTAAAGTAAATAATTTAAAGACAAGTAAACAGAAAATGTGTGAATCGATGGAAAAATGTTGTTTTATAAGAAGAAAAATTTTGATAAATTCTGGTTTTTTTATTAAATATTAATTCTGAATTGTATATTCTTGAAGTAAATTTTAAAAATATATATTTTATAACAATGGTGTGATAAATAGAGATATCCAAATAATTTTCTAAAATAATTATTTTATGCGTTTTTTTTTAACAGACATTGTTTAACTTAAAAGAAAATTATTTCAATTTGGAACTGATCATATCGCAATCATAGTTGAATTTATGCATAAACATCTTCAATATGGGATAAAAACTAAATTAAATATAATTGATTAAGATTAAGTTTCATAACATTTAAAGAAACTAATACACTTTGGGCTTTATATATTTTAAGGCTTTATATAAGTAAGGCTTTGCATTAAGACTTTACATATTAATAAGGCTTTACATATGTAAGACTTTACATAAGTAAGGCTATATAGATTAATAAGACTTCACATAAGTAAGACTCCGTTTATTAAAAGGCTCTACATAAGTAAAACTTTACATATTAATAAAATCCTTATTATGTAATGTAAAATTACATACTTTACATTACATAATATGGATTTGCATAAGTAATACTGCATATTAATAAGGCTTTACATTACATAATAAGATATTACATAAATAAGACTACATATAAATAAGGCTTTACATGAGTAGGCTTTACAGATTAATAAGGTACATAAGTAAGGTTTTACATTGGTAAGACTTTAGATATTAATAAGGCTTAATATAAGTAAGGATTTATATATAATATAAATATAAGTATAAATTTATATATAATATAATTCATTTTTTTTCTTGGATCAATGAGTGAAAAAAAAGTTTTCAGAAACATTTGCGCATGCAAAAAGACGACTTTTACCCGAAGAGACACTGTAAATCAAGTATTTACAGTGCCTCTGCTATAATGTAAAATGCTAATAAATTATATATATATTTTTAAAGCTGCTGTAATTGAAATAAATTTCAACAGCTTAAAAAGTTGTAAAGTATAAAACTGTTTAAAATAGCATCTGAAGCAAATGTTGAAATTAGTTTGCAAATATTCTATAAGTAGAAAAAAATGAAGTATTTTAATTAAATGTAAACAGACTCATTAATTACTTATTATTATTTTTTTAAACAATTTAAAAGCTATCCTCCTTATTAAATTTAAGGATGATTTCCGAAAAGTTATAGTATTATAATAATACAGTGAAGCATTTTAATCTGTTTTGAAACATTAAGCATTTCTTTTAATTATAAAATTCGTTTAATAATAATTATCAAAATAATTATGAAAATGCAACACTGAAAAAAATAAATTCATACGAAAATTAACAATGTTTTAAGAGTTAATTCATTAAAATAGGATGCATTAAAAATTTCAGTTTTAAAAAAAACTCTTCCTTTTTATTTTAACCATTTAGAATTTTTTTTGTACTATTCTAAGAGTTTAGCGTTATTTTCTTCCGAAAGACATTTTTGAAACCTATTAATTTATTAACAAAAAGTTAAAAGAGATATTCCTTAATTTTAACACGTGTTGGTTTGGTTTCTCTTAATTGAGATTAATCCTTCTCAATTAATATTCATTAGAAAAAAATCGTGAACGTAATTATATGTGGAATTTAAGAATTTAATAAAGTGTACAAGCAGTTTGTTCTTTAGAATCCTCTCTGGGTATATAAATAACCCAAAATAAATGAGAATAAAGAGGAGAACACTTTTATGGCTCCTTCATCTAGAAAATATGAAATGAAACGCATTTTATGAATTAATTATGTTTATTAGAAACATAATCTACTGGTAAATATTATTTTTCGTATTTTCTAATTTCATAGGCCTCCAAAATATATAATTATTACGACAATAAATAATTACTATCTTACGTGCCGTATTTAATATTTTCTCAGTATAAAACCTCATATATTATTATTATTGCTACAACATATTTTTATTTCAATTTCTAATTATACTAGAGTCTTAAAATTTATGTTATGGTTAAATGATTAAACCACTTAAAGATACAGATCAGTGGTTCTCAAAATGGGAAACTTTCCGTATTTCAGAGAAATATATGCCCATATATAAAATTAAATATAGTTACTCTTTTATTTCTCAATTTCCCCATTAAGACAGCTGTTATTAAAACAAATAACCTTTTTGGTTGCTTTTTTCCCCTCTTCACATAAAAAGCTGCCAAACAGAAATAATGTTCAAATTATTGGAGCAGTAAGTTCCGATGATTACACTTAGAAGAACTAGGGGATTGGTTAAAAATAATTTCAATTGCAACCCCTGAGACTCCGCCGTCTGTAAGTAGTTGTCTATGGAATTGACCTTCTGAATATCAATCTTAAGGCATTAGTAGCGGATGTTTATTTCTCAGAAAATTATATATTATACCTACAGTTATTTGTGGCTTTTTAAATGTGCCCTGACTTTACAAGCTTTGATAACCACTGGAATAGATGTTTAATATGCCATAGAACTATATATTTGAGACATATAATTAAAGTTTAGTTAGTTTTATGTTGAATTTATTAAATCAAGTATGTCGTTCAGAAAATATTTTTTTCGTGTTTAAAGAAATAGATCTTTAATCATAAAGTTAATATTTTCACTAACTAAATTTAATTAAATATTTTCTTTTGCTGTAACAAAGCATTAAAAGTAAAGCTTAAGTTTTAAAACTAAAGAAGAAATGCTAATTTTCAATTTGTGAATAAATAAATAAATTTTTTATCCAAGAAAGTTATTTATTAAATTTTACAGCAAACCCTCGACACAATGCAAGCAAACACATGAAAAAGTTATGAAAGCTGTAAGAATGAAGTTATTTAATTTAAAAAATAATAAACAAAAAGTTCGTTTATATAGTAATGCATCATCACTTTTTTAAAATTAAGTCAAAAAAGCGTATTATTCTTTTATGATGCTGGAAAATTTTAATTTGGATATGGTTTTGAGCTAATCATATTAGCAGTTAAATAAAAAAAAATCTTATTTTACAGTTATTTCCATATTAGTTCTACTTATTATTATTGAGGTTTTGGAATAATTAACTGAGGTACTAAACATGTCTACATTTCAGCGTTATAAGTTTTGATAACGGAAATGATTTTTTTGTTTAAAGTAATTTTTTATTGCTGTTTATAGAATTCAAGTATTGATTTCAAGTGCTACGAACTTGGAGATTTAAATTCAATCACCTTTAATATGACAGACATGTAGAAGATTCATCTTGCTCAGGTTACCAGTTACATTTCAACCACATTTTGTTACTATTATATCGACTAATCACCTCCCCATCCCTAGAAATAATTACTTGATTCTTTACTCATTCTTCTTCAATGGAAGCAATGGAAGGAATTTCAATCCTATACATTTATTGCAACCATTTTTGTGATAGACTTTGTTTTCTTGCTCCAGCTAGATTCGTCCAGTGCAGAAATCAAACACAATAAACATCCAGATTCCTTAAAAGCAATTATTACAATAATTAGAAAATCTGTTTTTTTTGTAGTACAAAAGCTGAAATTGTATTGATAAAGTGATTACAATTTTTTTTTTTCCATTAAAAAAAAAAAAAAAAAAAAAAACGTAATAGATTTGGATGAAAAAACAACACATGTTAATTTCTATATTTGTTTAATCAACCTAAGAGAACCGTTTTTGATAACATTACTAAATTATTTTAAAATTTTAATTTCATTATTATATTCATGTAAATAAATTACTCTAAAATCTTTTTCATCTATAAACCACATTAAGTAATCAAGTGAAAATTAGAAGCCTTTGTGCTACTACTTCATAATTTATTATAATAAATTATCTCAGTTTAAAAGTATTCTAAAATATAAAAATTCACTTATAATATACCTTCCTTCATTAACTTAAGTCTTGAATTGTATGCCATGTTCATACATTTTGTGCAGTAAGTATTGAAAGTAACTTGAACTAAAATCAGAGTCGCAAGAGGGCTTTTAGCTCTTATCGACTTCCCCTCACTTGACATTAATTAGCATTCTAATGATCACGACTAAATGATATTTGCATTAGGTAAATACATGCATAATTCATTGACGATGCGATCTTTGGACTCTGCTTCAGATACACCTTACGTTGTTTGACAACCTCCTCTGACTGCGCTAACCCTAACCTCCACAGAGTTTGGAGAGCAACACCCTTTCGGATCTCAGAACGAATATATGTATTTCTGGATCGGAATAAATTTTATTCTGCATCCAGTGTAGAACAAAGAAATAGAAGACATTTCTTTATTCTACATCATTTTTAAGAAACTTATGCCTACTGTAGGAAATATTATTAATTCCTTTGCATAATTAAGGTCTCTAGTGGCCTGGTGGATAATTCGATGGATTTTTGATCTGAGGAACGATATTAAATATTGAAAGTGAAACCAAATCTAAAACTATTTTATCAACGAAAGGATGGCCACGAAAGATCTTTAGGCTTTAAAGGCATTCCATTAAACTCAAAGAGTGTGGCAAGAGGATGCCCCTTCCATTTTTATTCTAGTTCATATCCCTAGAGGTATGCGTTCTAAATTCTAGTCCTGAAACATAGGGCCAGCAAAAGAATTTGCTTTTGCTCCATTAAAAACTGGATTTGATTTACACTGAGAATCTGCTACATATTTGTTGTTATGGAATTAAATGACTCTCAAACGAAAGTGGCAGATATTGTATGACAAAATCCTCTATACTATAAATATATATATATATATATATATATATATATATGTATAAAATTGGCAATTATTAAAATATATCTATCTATCTATATATATATATATAGATAGATAGATAAATAGATTTTAATATTGTCCATTTTTCTTCCTTTATCGATAATTTCTAAAACAAAATTATTTCCTTATAATTTTATCGATTCCAATAATTAATAAATATAATATTTATGATTATAAAATATTATTCTGAAACCCGTTACACCATATATTGGGATTTATTTTTTATGTATAAAGTAATAAAAGATGATTTTATCTTGACAATTTTTAAATAGAATGCGTTTTATATTAAAATTATAAATGTATAAGTTCCAATTTGTTCAAAGTTATATGTCCAATATGTTCAACTACATTTTCAGATATTCTAACTCTTACAGAATTCAATAATTTCCAAATAAACTGCGATCAGAAAATATCTGAAATTATCAATATAATTTCAGCTTTTGTTCTAGAGTATTTATTGGAGGATTTGTATAAAATATCTACTACGTATATATAAAATATCTACTAAATATCTACTATGTTTAATTATCGTCATAATAAGTGCATAAGAGAAAGTTAAAAGAAGAATATGTTGCTTTCAATTAAATGAACTTTTCTTTCCAATTATTTTCTTTTGAATAAATATCTGTAACTATGTTTTTAACAAGGAATATTTTTATAAGACTTAATAATTCACTATGTATAAACAGTAAAAGGTGTTTTCTAATTGAACAAAAATAGGGCCTCAATAAAAATCCTTTCAATTTTGAAAAATTTTACTGGATTCAAAATTTTCTTAAGTTGTGCTATATAATGATAATATTGTTAAATAAATATTGTATTATCAGCACATTAGTAGCTAATTAATTCATTAATAGTTAATTTACCAAAGTGAAATAAAATCATATTGTCATAAGATGAATAAATCTAATTTAAATCAATGTTGTAATTGAAGTATTCTTAGTATTGTAATTAATTTTAATCAGTGTTGTATTAAATATTAATTCGACACAGTTATAGAATTACTATTTTCCAAATTTATAATTTATTTCAACAGAATGACAGCTACGTCATTAAATTAAATTAGAGGAAAATTTATTTATATATACTAATATATTTGTTATACACCAGAGCATTACATTTTGTATCATTAGTTTTACTAGTACAATGAAGGTGAAGTTTCCTGACAATAATGATGATGGGGATGTAAATTACCCCGGTTCAAGCTTCATAGTGTGACAGAAAAGAGTTATGATAGCAGAAACTAAGTTGTTAAAGCCTTTATACTTTGATTAATGAAATTAATTAATGAAACGGAATAGAATGACACAGTTTAAATTATATAAAACTTAACAAATGACAACAATTATGTCTTAATAACGTTTCTAAATAACATCAATTTAATTCAAGATAAAATTCTGTAACAAAGAATGAATGGTATAGAATATTATGTCGATAAGTATGTGATAATAGATTATATATGTTATTCACATAGTTATATATCAAGATAATCAGCCCATAATCGAGTGCGCGACACATAATAGCACATAATATAATATTTCATTTTAATTTTAACATAATAATACATGTATAACATATATAATGTTGATAATCAATATTATTACAAAAGCTACAAAGTTGTATATAAATTATTTTCATTCACAACCATAAAAAGTATTAACAAAGCATGATGAAAGGAATCCACGATTGAAGCCGCTTGAGGTATAGGCCAGAATTTTTTGTACGTGTAATACCCATTATAATAATAATGTGTGTATCTTTTAAAATTACTAAAGAGTTAAATTCATTAAGTTGCAATAGAATTTTGACTCTGAATTCAAAAATGCAATCTCCGCGAATTAGCTAATGAGTTCAGAAATGAACTAATAGAAGGATTCAAAATTTTAGAACTTTGGGATTGAATATCAAAATTTGAAGGGTACAACGAGTTCGCGCAACAGTTATTGGAAGAAACTAAAGAGTAATTAGAAGAGGACAATTGAAATAATTAATATCGGTTGATGCCTTATCCATTCTCTTTTTGATTTTCTTTTCTTGTGTGTGTTTTATGTTGTTTTTTTCCTATGTGGTCGTGCTTTATTGACATTTCTATGTTTAAATTTCTCATGCAAAGCTATAAATTGTCTGACTTGCAATTATGCTTTAAATTCCGCAGCTAGAAGACAGATGGAATCTTTCGGATATAAATTATTCGAGAGTTTTATTTAAACAGAACTTCAGAATAGGAGAGAAAAAACATGCTTACTTAATGATTTTAAGTTACATATACAAAATACAAATAATTCTAAAATTGAATTTCCCTAAATCTAAAAATTTTTTATGTATTATAATCTACGCTTCCGGTATTTGCGCAAATGAATTTTAAATTAAGATTCAATTGGTCGATTAGAAATTTAAATAATGTTAAAATAGCGAAAAAAAAAAAGTTCGAGGAGAGAGTTCGAAGTACAGTATGATCGTGAAGGTAAGCTAGTGTAATAGTTTGTTTATTGTTATTTTTTTTAAACATTAATTGCTGGTGTTCTGCGTAGTTTATTTTGTATTGTAAAACATGAATAAATTTGAATTTAAATTTTGACGTTTGTGTTAGTCTTCCTTAATGACCCCGACAAAAGGACCGATATCGGACAGAATTGAAGGAATTTAAGGAAGGAAGGAAATTAAGGAAATAAGGAATTCACGATTGATAGCTGTTTGAAATACAGACCAGAGTTCTATTTTTTCTTTTTGAAGTATAACTCGCATTATAATTGTTTTGGAGATATATTAGTAAGTGTTAAATTGCAATAGCATTCTTAATCAACGGCATTCTATGCAATTCTATGACATTCTATGTGCATTCTATCAATGGCATAATTAGCAATGACATTCTTAATCAAATGTCAGGAAATGTCGATCTCCAAGAGATGGTAGAAGGTTGAAAAATAATAGATTTTAAAAATTTAATAGTAAAATCGAAGTCCTATGAAGAGGACACCACGAAAGAACTTTTATAGATGATAATTTAGAGTAGAGAATGAATCCCTTGGGCACTGAAGAAAAGAAAAAAAAAGGAAAAAAGAGACTTTGAACTTCAGAATATAAGAATTCGAGCCTTGACATCCAATTCCACTCCCGTGATTAGTGACGAAACAGTTCTGAAGATAAATTTCTTCAGTATATAACAGATCGTGCAAAATTTAATCCAAAAATGGATGTCATCAGTCTTTACTTGGTAATCTTTGAACGTCTAGCTAGAGGTTGGAGTTATATAAGACCAATTGGGTTACTTAGTTCTTACCTCTTCTCCCATTTTGCATCAGCTAGTTAGATAATGAGAGGAAATATAGTTAGAGAACCAGAGGTTTTACAGTTCGAGAACCAGAGGAAAGATCCCACGATTACGATTACAAAGGAATTGATGGTTACCACCAAACTCAAGAAGAAGATGCTCAATGAAGTGCGGAAACATTTTAATCAATAAAATGTTTCCGCACTTCATTGAGCACCTTCGTCTTGAGTTTGTTGCTAACCATTAATTCCTTTAATGAATCAAAATCAATTACTCATATGATCTGGAAAAAAAATTATGTCGACATTAAAAATGTCTGACTTTTTGGATGATTATAATAGTGTCCAAGGAAAAGAAAAAATGATTTATACACCTCATCTTGGAGTTTAACGGTAAATTTAAGAACTTTGAAATAAAACAAATATCAGCGTATATTCGGACCTGTGAAATTCCATGAAAGTTGTGGTCAAGAGTTTCGTATCAAATTCAAGGACGATTAGCATCACTACAATTGTGGATCAGTGCAACATTCGCTTGCTCCCTGCCGTCAGATGACAGGAAGGACAACAACAAGAACAGGAGGTCAACAATGTCCAGATGGTTTAAGAGTCTGTGTCGACACTTACAGAAAGTTTCGGTTAAGTTGAAAGTGGGGTAACTGAAAGTATCTTGTTCATGACTGCTGGTATCTGTTTCCAGATTTGATTTGATTGATTCTTGCTCATAAGAAAGACCAAAATTGTTTCGGCTTTTAGCGAGGAGGAGCTGGATCCGTCAGTAACTATACAGATGAATAATAGCAAAAAATAGCATGGACGCATTCCTGCAATTTGTGTAAAATCGAACGAAGTTGGTTGATGAGATGCTAATTGTCTTAGCCGCCCACAAGGCATTGAAACAGAAAATATATTAATCCCTGAGAAGAAAAAAAGATCTAAAGAACAGTAAACTTCCGCGAAATTTATTTTCTATTTTGAATTATAAACGCATTGAAGATTCTCTCAAAGCTTATTTTGAGAAATAGGGTTAGATAGTTGATTGTATTATAATATGTGATACTCAGACAAGAAAATCTCTAGGATTTGGCTAAATCATCTGCAAGAGTCTCAAATGGTTAACGATGCTGAAGCTGTAAAACCACATAAAATCCACTTTAAAACAAACCGTGTTGTATCTCGTAAAGATTCAGGTAAACCAGAAAGCCGAGTATCGGTCAATATATTCAATATTAAATTAAAGCTTACAATGTAACAAGAACAAATTATAAACGTCATTAAGAAACCTTGAAATAAATAAAAAAGCATATATGCATAAATTACATCGTTATTGCAAAATAAAAATTATAAAATTCTTTCTTGAAATATATGTAAGATTTTTAATGAGAAAAATAATTAAAACATATTATTTCTTAAATAATTTATTAGAAAATAACTTTTAAATAATTTATCCCATTATTTATTATTAATTCATTTTTTAAATAATTTATTAGAAAATGATTAAATTAAATTAATTTCCTATCATACACTTGTAAAAATTCCACCAATTAATAAGTATATGATAATTTGAAATATTACTTTGTAACTATCAAAATTATTCTATATTAATCTGGCTTAATTGCCACCATTTAATACACTGAACACAATTACATTATTTAAATTATGTTTAATTAGAAATCGAAAATTACTTTATTCATTGCATTTTTTTTAATGATCTATAATAATTAAAATTACAACAATTAAAATGATTAATCTTTTATTCAAATTATTTCTAAAAATTAAAAAAAAAATGGTTAAGTTATAAAATTCCTGTAAGTGTTTATATAAAACAAGTTTTTACTAAACCACAATTTTACAAAAATGTAATTTTACTTTTTCAGTTAATAATAAATAACCAATGGAGAATAGAAAAACTTCCCTTTTTTGGATCAGAAATACTCCGACAAATATTTAAAAAAACAAACTCAATAGAGCTGACTTAAATCTAGACTCATTAATTAATAGAAGTACACCAGTTCTATAAAAAAAAGCAATGGTGATCTTCATTGTTAATTTCTACTATCGTGCTAATGGCTAGAAGCCTTCAAAAAAAGATGTAATTTCATTTGGTCTCCTAATGCATTTTAACCATTTATTGCTAATTTTTATTTTAACCACTTATTTTTTAATATTCGTCGACAGAAAATTTACTAGCATAACAATATCAAAAATTTAATGTAAAATAAAATATTTCCATTAAATTATTTTCTTTATTCAAGATAAAATAGTTAATTTAAATTCCCGTAAGTGTTCGTATAAAACAAGTTTGCTCAATTTTGCACAAAGTACCTTTACTTTTTCAGTTAGCAATAAATAACCAGTGGAAAATAGAAAAACTTGCCTTTTTTTGAAGCAGAAATACTCCAACATATATTTAAAATACCAATAATCAATAGAACAGACTTGGATCTATACTCATTAGTTAATAGAGGGACGCAGTTCTATAAAAAAACAATGGTGATCTTTATTGTTAGTTTCTACTTTCATGCTATTGGCTAGAAGCTTACAAAAAATAATGTAATTTCATTTAGTCAATGCATTTTAACCATTTCTCACAAATTTTTCATTTATCCATTTATTTTTTAATGTTCTACAACACAAAAAGTTTTACTAGTATAACTATAACAAAAATTTAGTGTAAAATAAAATATTTTCATTGAATTCTTATTCATCTTTATTCAAGATACATAATAGTAAGTAAATTATTCAATGAAATACAAATTAGGTTCAATGACAGAGTAGCAATTTTCTCCAAAATGGAACATTTTCTTATTTTCTTAATACGTTTTAGGGTGTGACTGGTAGAGGCGACGCCACAATAGGTGACATAAATTGGCAGACGGGAACGTCATTGACGTAGTACTTTTCTCCTGAAATAACAAATAATTGACTCATGTATGAATGATAAATGAATTGCTCCAAAAAATGTACCATTTACTCAGCATTTCCGGTTCATTAAATCTCTATTGGGGACTAAAATATAAGGAAATTGATTTTGAATTGAGCAGTAAAATTTAAATTATTATGGCTACTTTTCATATAAACACATGATTTTTATATATGATTTAGACTTTAAAAATTTTTTCAGTTTTTAATATCGTAACCCTACAAGTAGTTACTTGACTAAGATTCAAAATCCTTTTAAAATAATCTTTTATGACTATATATTTTTACTTCGATTTAAGCTAGAGCCGTTTTTTTCCGTTTATTACTAATTATTTTGAACATTATTAGATTATTGATGCTTGTAAAAATATAGAAAGAAATCTGGAATTCTGTTTAAAACTAGATAAATAATGAAAAATATGTAATTAATAGTAATAATATTAGTTACAATTAAGGATTTGTATTTCAAAAGATATAGTTATAATATCAAATACAATTATAATCAATATAATAAAATTAATTAAAATATTGAAAATGTCATGAATTTCGAAATTTTTTTTTTTTTTTTTACATTTATAATAATATTTTGGTGCAATAATTCCTTTATTTATTAGTTTTCATAAGAATAAAGGATTGTTTTGATAATATATAAATATTAATTTTTATTAAGAAATATGTAATTATTAGTTGTAATCTAAATTAAAATTATAAGCAGAAGGATAAATAAAAATAAAAATAATAATTGTAAATAAAAAGGAGTAATCTCAGGCTGTGTTTTAGAGTGGTATAGACATTAATTCATACATTACGATATTTTAGGTTTACTAAGGTTACCTTTGCTTTTGAAACCTGAACTAAAATATTTATAAAGGTATTGAATACTGCTGATGACATTGTTATACGTATGTTCATTAGGTTTTCAGGGACATTTCTATAGTTCATAGTGACTTATTTTAAAAACTAGACGGTTGGTAATCATTGGGAATGATTGAGAGGCGTTTTCTGATATTACACCAAGAAATCGAAACTCCAAGGTATTTTTGATAAATTTTAAATTTTTTTATTGAATGACAGATCTCAAAAGAAACAAGAAATCTGAAATCGTAATGTATAAATTAGTGCCATCAACAAGTTCAAACGTCTTCTTCCGACGAATTTCTTTGACACAAACAGGTGCAAACATATGATCGGGACCTTCAAGTTTCTGGCAACAGGTCTTTCCTATTGATGGCAGAGATTTTATCTTAGATGTCAATATTTGCTTTGAGCCGAAGGACTTCTCTAAGGGATGAAAGCGTTATATCCACTACTCTATGTGCTTCTTTATATCTATTTTGATTTCCAACGAAAAAAATAAACGAGGAAACTTTACAAGAAGAGTTTCGAAACGTACATTATATACCAAGCGTAAAAATATTTTTGTAAATATTTGGCTTCGATTTTTCTTCTAAGATGCAGATTAACAATTATTATTTTGATGTTTATCAGATACGCGATATTTTAATTTATATTATAAATTCATACGAAACATTAGAAAATGTTTTGGTTTACATAATTTACTGTGCAGAAAAAAAGGAAGAAAAAATTAGTAAGTATGGAAGGAAAAAAAAAAATTTTCTACTTAGAATCATTATTAACAAAAAAAAACACGTTTAAAAGTATAAAATTTATATAAACTGATTTAATTAATAATTAATAATCATATAATAATATAATATATTAATTAATAATTATATTAAACAATGTATTGTATAAAATACAACCAAGTATGCCTTAGTATCATAATTATTATTATAGCTATTACTAATTACTAATAAGTAACTACGTAAACTAATACTTCATAATTTTTTTAAGTCTCCATAATATAGAACTCTGTAGCACATATTATGACATCATATGCTTCATGTCACAAATGTCGTTCACTTTAAGTACCTTTAAGTTTATTTATCTCTTTAAGTTGTGAAAGCGCCTCAAAAGATTTAAAAAACTTTAAAAAAAACAAATAATAATACATATTAACTCCTCGAATCTTTCTTATATCTTTCCTTTCTAGGCTTCTGTATAACAGCATTCTATTTCACAAATGTTTTATCCCTATTATCTGATTACTAACTAGACACGTTTGAATTTAGACTTAGTCTTCCAACGATCAGAAATAACGTAATGTAACCATGCTTCCTCCTACGCAGCGACGTTTCCTCCCACGCACTGACAAGAGCGCTCCTTATGGCGTTCAGGAAAAATGGTCAGTAGGCCTCGAGACTCTCACCCGAGAAGTACAGTGCAACTACTGAGAAACGTTTAGTTTACAATCTCTCATCCCGAGTGGAATTATACGTAACTCAAACTTGGGTGAAAAGTTTACCTACAAATTCTCACCTGGAGAGGAAGTATATTAGCAGCATCCCTCACATGAACACTACAGTAATTTTAATACCCTGAATTTACGCATTACTTTTTAAAACAATCATTTTAACATTAAAAAATTCGAATTTTTATTTCTTTAAATAAAGAAATTTGACTTTGGTCTTTGTGTAGCGTTTTATTTCATTTGACAAATGTGAATTTTTATCATTGTATACATGTTTGCATAAATATATAAACACAGAAAGAGAGAATAAAGGTATTTTTAAAATTTATTTATGGCTTTAAATTACTTGTTTAGAAACAAATTGTTTAAAGATTTTTATAGCTTACATACATTTGTTAAATTAATTTAAAAAACAAATTCTTTTTTGAAGTTGGCTCGATTTTTACTTATAGAAAAAAAAATGTTTGCATTCAATTATAGTCCCAAAAGGTTTTTCATTATTTATGCCATATGTGTTATCAGGGCAACATAATGGTTTCTTTTTTTCTGCAATGTGATAAAATATTCCCAGAAACTCCTGAAAGGTCATTTTTTTCTTGGATCAATAAGTGAAAACATTTTTTTCAGGAACATTTGTGAATACAAGAAGAAAAAAAAAATTTTTTTTCTCTCAAAATATACTTTAATAAAAGTTGAAATATTGAGAAACGAGGTTTCTAAAATTTCATTCCGAAACGTTGTAGTTATCACCCATTTGTTTATTGCTTGAAAGTATTTCGTTTCGAACGTTGGATAAATTTATTTCTTATTTTATAAAGTAAATAATTTAAAGGCAAGTAAACAGAAAATGTTCGAAACGATGGAAAAATGTTGTTTTATAAGAAGTAATATTCTGACAAAAGCTGTTTTTTTTTTTATTAAATGTTAAATCTGAATTGTTGATTTTTAAAGTACAATTTAAAGAGTTTAAGAATATATATTGTTCAACAGTTATGCAGTAAATAGAGATATCCAAATAAATTTCAGAATTAATTATTTTATGTAATTTTTAATAGATATTATCTAATTTAAAAGAAATCAATTTGGATTCTAAACTGATCAGATAGCAATCATAGTTGAATTTCTGAATAAACATCTTCTCTATGGGATAAAAACTAACTTAAATATTACGATTAAATATAATTGATTAAGAGTAGATTGGGGTTGAATATTTTGTCCATAACATTTTTAGAAACAAATACATAATATAGACTTACATTGGACTTTACATATTACACTTGCAAGGCTTTACATAATGACTTTACATAAGTAATGCTTTATATAATGACTTTATATATTAATAGGACTTTATGTAAATAAGACTATACATATTTATAAGGCTTTACATAAGTAAATTTTTATATTAATGCTTCATAAGTAAGACTTTATATAATAATAAGGTTTAAATAAGTAAGGCTTTACATATTAATGAGACTTTACATAAGTAAAGCTGTATATATTATACAAAAGCTAGTATTTACAATGCCTATGCTGTAATGTAAATACTAATAAATTACATACTTTTTGAAAGCTTCTGTAATTGAAATTAATTTCAATAGCTGGAAAAGCTGAAAAATATAGAAGCAAAATTTTAAAACTGGTAAAATAGTATCTCAAACAAGTGTTGAAATTAGTTTGCAAATATTACATATGTATTAAAGAATGAAGTATTTTAATTAAATGTAAATGGCCTCCTTAATAACTAAATATTATTTTTTAAACAATTTAAAAAAAATATATTCTCCTTATTAAATTTAATTTCCGAAAATTTATAGAATTATAATATTACAAAGTAGCACTTTAATCTGTGGTGAAACCTTAATCATTTCTTTTAATTACAATTAAGTTATTTTAATAATGATTATCAAAAGTGTTATGAAAATGCAACATTGAAAAAAATGTGTGCGACAATTAATAATGTTTTAAGAGTTAATTCATTAAAATATGATGCTTATATTCAGTCTTTAAAAAAGCTCTTCCTTTTTTTATTTTAGAATTTTTTTGTGCTATTCTAAGAGTTTAGCGTTATTTTCTTCCGAAACACATTTTAAACCTATTAATTTGTTAATAAAAAACTAAAAGAGGTATTCCTTAAGTTTAACACGTGTTGGTTTCTCTTAATTGAGATTAATCCTTCTTAATTAATATTCATTTAAAAAAAAACTCTTTACTCGTGAACGTAATTATGTGTGGAATTTAAGAATTTAATAAAGTGTACGAGAATTCTGTACCTTAGAATCCTCACTGGGAGTATAAATAACCCAAAATAAATGAGAATAAAGAGGAGAATTCTTTTATGGCTCCTTTATCAATAAAATATAAAATGAAACGCATTTTATGAATTAATTATGCTTATTAAAATAACGAACTACTGGTAAATATTATTTTTAGTGTTTTCTAATTTCATTAGCCACAGAAATATACAATTATTATAGCAATAAATATTTATTATCCTACGTACCGTATTATCTCAATCTAAAACCTCATGCGTGTTGTTATTATTATTATTATTGCTACAAAATATTTTTATTACAATTTATAGTTATACAAAAGTATTAAAATTTCTGTTACAGTTTCAATGGTTAAATCGCTTAAAGATACCGATATGTGGTTCTCAAAATGGGTGCCCTGGGGTGTATCAGAGAAATATATGCCTGTATATAAAAATAAATATAGTTACTTTATTACTTCTAGATTTTCCCATTAAGACAGCTTTTATTAAAATAGCTAACGTATCTGGTTGCTTTTTTCTTTCTTCACATAAGCCAAATTGAAATACTATTAAAATTACTAGGAGCTGTAACTACCATAGTTTTCAACTAGAAGCACTATGGGATTTTCAAAGCTTAAAAAATTTCATTTGCAACCTCTGAGACTTCATCGTCAATAATTAGTAGTCTACGGAATCCAACAGCTGAATATAAAACTTGAGATGTTATTAGTATTTATTTATATAGTATGCCTACAATTATTTATCGCTTTTTAAATGTGCACCGACTTTAAAATGTTTAAGAACCACTGATATAGATGTTACATGTATATGCAAAGAAGTAAATATTTTAGATATATAAATAAAGTTTAGTTAGCTTTATGCTGAATTTATTCAGTCAAGCGTATTGTTCTTAAAATGTCGTGCTTAAAGGTATTTATCTGCAATAATAAAGTTAATTTTTCCAAAAACAAAATGTATTTAAATATTTTCTTTGTTGTAACAAAGCAATAAAGATAAAAAAATAATCTTTAGTTTTAAAACTAAAGAATAAATGCTAATTTTTCAATTTTCGAATAAATAAATAAACGTTTTATCCAAGAAAGTTATTTATTAAATTTTGCAGCAAACCCTCGACACAATGCAAGCAAACACATGAAAAAGTTATGAAAGCTGCAAGAGAGAAATTATTTAATTTAATAAATAATAAACGGAACAGTACTGAAAATTTAATGAAAAAGAAAATTTGTATGGAATTAATGTCTTTCATAATAAAGTTATATTAAAAAAAAACAAAAAAACTCAATCTTTGTTCTAGGAAAAAAAACTATATAATACAGCTAGAGTTAAGTTTGCAACAGTTAATGCATTATTACTTTTTTAAATTAATATAAGCAATCATATTATTCTTTAGTGACGTTGGAAAATTTTAATTTGGATATTGTTTTGAACTACTTATATTAGCAGTTATATAAAAAAAGTCTTATTTCACAGCTATTTTCATATAAAGACTATTTATTATTATTAAGGTCTTGGAATAATTAAGTGAGGTACTAAATAGATCTACATTTCAGCGTTATAAGCAAATAGTCAATGCTTTGATTAACGGAAAGTATTTTTTTTTATTTAAAATAATTTTTATTATTGGTTATAGACTTCATGTATTGATTTCAAGTACTAAGCACTTTGAGATAAATTCAATCACCTTTAGTATGGCAGGCATGTAGAAAACTCATATTGCTCGGGGTTACCTAAAGAGAACTATACATTCCATTCTTCCAACCATATTTTGTCACTACTATATAGGTTAGTCCCCCCCACCCACCCAAGAAATATTTACTTCATCCTCTTCCTCTTTCTTCTTCAATGGAAGCAATGGAAGGATTTTCAATCCCCTCAATTTATTGCATCCATTTTGTGGTAGACTTTGATCTTTAGGTCCGGTTTGATTTGTTTAGTTCGAAAATCCACCACACTAAACATCCAGGTTTTTAAAAAATAAACAATACAGTAATTATATCATCTGATATTTTGTAGTGCAAAAGCTGAAATTGTATTGATAAAGTGATGACTGTTAATTTGAAAATTATAAGTGAATTCTGTAAGATAAGATCATCTGAACTTTTATTGTCCAAAAGCAGAAATTACAATAGCATATGCAATTTTTATTGGATGAATTGCAATAAAATTTGATACAATATTTTTCAGAAATATTTTTTGTCATTATCAAAAAAAGAAAAAAGAAAGAAAGAAAGAAAAAGCGGAATAGATTTGGATGGAAATAACAATACATACTGATTTCTATATTTGTTTTAATCAATCTAACAGGCGTTTTTGATAACAATAGTAAATCATTTTAAAAATAGTAGTATATATATTAATTCAAGCTCAGAGTACTTTAAATTTAATAAAAAAAATATTTGTAAATTTCATTTATTTATTCATATAAAAATACAATCTTAAGATAATTGTTTTAATCCGATAACTCTAAAGACTCATACCCTGCAGTAGTTCTCGGAAAAAAAGTGTCGACAAATAAGTCGCTTGAATCACTTTAAGTGACAATAAGGACTTTTCTTGAGTTTGGAAACAGATGCAAGAGATAGAGCAGCAAATTCGAAATTCAAATCCTTTTGAAACTTACGTTCAGGGATTTAAAATGATTTGTGTTTCCTGCAATCTTTGAAAGAGCCAATGCTAAATCTTTAAAGAGGTTTTGTAGATAACGGTATTATTAATGTTACTGATTTTTCTGGTATTCCAAGCAGATATAAAAGATATCTGTGATACAAATAGTAAAATTTTAGATGCTTTAATATTTTCAGATGTTTTCCAAATATCAGTTCAATTTGGCAATCAAAAGAAACCTAATGATATAGGGAAGGAATTTCCATCCTTAAATTTATTGCATTCATTTTTGTGGTAAACTTTCGTCCAGCTTGATTTCTTATAGTTCAGAAATCCAATATAAAAACAATCCATGCTCTTTAAAAGTAATTATTACGATAGTTAGACAATCTGTTATTTTGTAGTATAAAAACTGAAATTGTATTGATAAAGTGATCACGGTTTATTTGGAAATTATAAGAGAACTCTGTAAGGATTAGACCATCTGAAAATTTAGTTGAACATATTTGACATATAAGTTTGAAAAAATTGGAACTTATATGTTTATGTTTTTAATATAATATACATTCTGTTTAAAAATTTTCTTTCTTTGCTTTATACATTAAAAAAATCACAATATATGGTGTATCGATTTCAGAATTATATTTTATAATAATAAACATCATTTTTTATTTATGGAAACGATAAAATTACATGGAAATAATTTTGAATCAGAAATTATCGACAAATTAGAAACAATTTGACAATTATTTAAAAAAAAACGAAATAAATATTTAAAATTAAGTAAAAGAAATAATAAAGTAAAAAAATAATAAATACACAAGCAATTTCCTTATCTAATTTTATATTGATGCAAATAGCTTTCAGTAAAGTCTTTTTTTTTTATCTATAAGGCACATTAAGTAATCAAGTGAAAATTTGCTACTACTATATAATTTATCATCATATACCATTATCCCATTCTTAAAATTATTATATAGGATAAACATTTGCTCATAATATACTTTCCTTCATTAACTTAAGCATTTAATTGTATGCCATGTTCATACATTGTGTAGTAAGTATTGAAAGTAACTTGAACTAAAATCAGAGTCACAAGAGGGCTTTTAGCTCTTATCGACTCCCCTCACTTGACATTAATTAGCATTCTAATGATCACGACTAAATGATATTTGCATTAGGTAAATACATGCATAATTCATTGACGATGCGATCTTTGGACTCTGCTTCAGATACACCTTACGTTGTTTGACAATCTCCTCTGACTTCGTTAACCCTAACCTCCACAGAGGTTGGAGTGCAAGACCCTTTCTGAACTGAGAACGAATATATGTATTTCTGGATTGGAATAAATTTTCTTCTGAATCCAGTGTAGAACAAAGAAATAGAAATCATTTCTTTATTCTACATCATTTTTAAGAAACTTATGTCTACTGTAGGTAATTTTATGAATTTCTTTGCATAATTAAGGTCTCTAGTGGCCTGATGGATGATTCGATGGATTTCTGAGCTGAGGAATGATATTAAATATTGCAAGTGAACCTAAATCTAAAACCATTTTATCTACGAAAGATCTGTAGGCTTTAAAGCCCTTCCATTGAACTCAAAGAAAGTGGCAAGAGGATATCCCTTCCATTTTTATTGTAGTTTATATCCCTAGAGGTATTGTTCTAAATTCTAGTCGTAAAATATAGAGGCATTAAATAAATTTGCCCATGCATACTGAAAAACTGGAAATGATCTACATTGAGAAACTAATCTGCAACATATTTTCTATTAAATGACATCAAGTCAAAGTTTAGAAAAAGACAAAATCCTTTGTATAATTATAGCCTAAATAAGTGCATAATATAAAGATAAAAAAAAATATGCTATTTTTAATTAAATTAACTTTTTGTCTAATTATTTTCTTTTGAATAAATATCTCTATGCTTTTAACAAGGAATATTTTTATAAGACTTAATAATTTACTACCTGTAAAAAGTAAATTTACTTTTACACAAAGTGAATTATTGAACTATATGAACTAGAATAATAATTTCTAATTGAACTAGAATAGTAACTATTATAATAATTTCTAATTGAACTAGAATTGAACTAAAATACTAGAATAATAATTTCTAATTGAACTAAAATAACACTAGAATAATAATTTCTAATTGAACTAGAATAATAATTATTGAAATAAAAATTATCTCCATTTTGAAAAAATATTACAAAATTCAGGATTTATTTAAACTCTGCTATATAATGATAATATTGATACAAAATATTTTTTATCAATACATTAGTAGTTAATTGATTCATCAATAGTTAATTTATCAAAATGATATAAAATTATCTTGTTATAAGATCTAGAAACCTAATTTAAATCAATGTTGTAATTAAAGTATTGTTAGTCCTGTAATTAATTTTAATCAGTGTTGTATTAAATATTAATTTAATCTTATTTCAAGAGAATGACAGCTACGTCCTTAAATTAAATTAGATGAAAACTTATTTATATAAAATAATATATTTGTTATACATCAGAGCATTAAATTTTGTATCATTAGTTTTACTAGTACAATGAAGGTGAAATTTCCTGACAATAATGATGATGATGATGGAAATTACCCCAGAAGCTTCATAGTGTGACGGAAAAGAGTTATGATAGCAGAAACTAAGCTGTTAAAGCCTTTATACTTTGATTAATGAAATTAATTAATGAAACGGAATAGAATGTTGTAGTTTAAATTACATAAAATGTAACAAACGACACTAATTATGTCATAATAACGTTTATAAATAACTTCAATTTAATTCAAGATAAAATGAAATAATAAAGGATAGACGGTATAGAATATTATGTCAATAAATTAGTGCTAAAAGATTTAATAATCTATTCACATATTTATAATATCACGTTAACTAGCCTCATAAAAGGATGCATGACACATAATAATACTTACAAAATATTTCATTTTAACTTTAACATAATAATGTATGTAGAAACGTATATAATGTAAAAACAATATTATTAACAAATTAAACAATATTATTAACAAATTAAACAATATTATTACAAAAAAATAATCCTGACAAAAACACTATATAAAACATTCTGCAAAAACCATAAAATTGTATGTAAATTACACTCATTCATAACAACGAAAAGCATAAATAGTACCAACAAAGCACGAGGAATGGAATCCACGATTTAGGCTGCTTGAGGTAGACGTCAAAGATAATTTTTTTGTATGTGTATAGTGGTAATATGTTTATCTTTTTACAATTACTAAAGAGGTAAATTGGTTATATTGCAATATAATTTTGAAAATGCCATCTCCATGAATTAGCTAGAAAGTTCAGAAATGAAGTGATAGAAGGATCCAGTTCGATGAACAGTTATTAGAAGAGACTAAAGCGTATTTAAAAGAGGACGATTGAAATAACTAATATGGACTGATTGTTTTTCTGAAAAGTTCTTTTTGTTGTTGTGTCCCTCATGAAAGGAGGGATGCAGCTTCTGTTCTGATGGAGCACCCGTAGGTAGAAGTCTGACTTCGGCTCCGTGACGCTCTTACAGTCATAGGAGACCGGGACCTACAGCTTAAAGTTCCCTACGGATTCCGAATCACTACAAACATCCATGGCACTCCATGGCATCCATGACACTCGCCCATTCAGGCCTCAAAATGGTTCTTGCCCATTCTCTTTTTGATTTTTTTCTAGTTTGTGTTTTATGTTGTTTTTATCCTGTGCGTATGTGGTTTACTGTGCACTTTTATGTTTAAATTTCTCATGCAAAGTTACAAATTGTCTGATTCTCAACTGTGCTTTATAGTCCACAACAAGCAGACAGGATGGTAGTTCTATCTATTTATGGCCTTCGTAGCAATCATGGCTTTCCAAGGGAAAGAAAGAAACTAAATAAGCTTAAAAGTTATATATCTCGGATATATGCTCGGTATATATCTCGGATCAACACTAAATTCTTGTCATAAGAATTCAATAGGTGATATAATAACTAAGAACTCATAATAGGAAATTTTTGAAAGTTTTAATTAAACAGAACTTAGAATAGGAGAAAAAAAACATGCTTTCTTAATGATTTTAAGTTAATATATGAGATGCAAATATTTCTAAAAAGCTGAATTTCTATAAATTTATGCATATTTTATGTATTATATAAGTACATCTCCGATATTTATAGGAATTTATATATCGGAGTATTCAAATTAGGTATTTTAGAGTATTCAAATTAGGATTTTTCTTTGATCGATTGGTAATTTAAATAATGTTAGAATAGCCAAAAAGTGAAAGGAAGTTCTAATTTGCATTGGGATTCGGATGCAATAGATTGTTTTGGATTAATATTTTGAAACATTAATCACTGGTATTTTGTCTGGTTTAGTTTATATTGTAAGGAATGAACAGATATGAATTTAAATTTTGATGTATGTGTTAAAGTCTGTGACGCCGAAAAAAGGACCGTTATCGGATAGAATTTTTAAGGAAAGAAGGAATTCACAATTGGTAGCCTTTTGAAGTATAGGTCAGAGTACATTTTCTTAAAACATAATTCGCATTGTAATATATGTTTTTATAGATTTATTAGTAAATGTTAAATTGGCTTGAGCAGCGTATTTAGCAAATGTAATTTTTAAACATATGCCAGGAAATGCGACCTGCAAGACTTGGGAAATCAGATGGCAGAAGGTTTGCAAATAATAGAACTTAGAAATTTAATAGTAAAATCGAAGACATAGGAAGTGGATACTGTTAAAGAACTTTTAGAGATGATTGTATCTAAAAGAGTAAAAAATGAAGCCCGTGCGAAAGAAAGAAAGAGAAAAAAAGGAGGGAAAGAGACTTTGAACTTGAGAAAATAAGAAATCGGGCCTTGATACCTAATTTCACTACAGTGACTAGTGACGAAGCTCAATTCCTTCAGTTTACAACAGATCGTGCAAAAATTTAATCCAAGAGTGGATGGCACCAGTCTTTACTTGGTGACCTTTGAAAGTCTAGCTAAAAGTTGGAGTTATATAAAGCCGATTGGAATATTCAGTTTGTTACCTCTTCTCCCATTAGACATCAGTTTAATGTTAGAGAACCAGATGAAAGAGCCGGTGATGGCGATTATATAAAGCTGAAACATTTTAGGCTTAGTGCCGAGAACTATAGAGCATGCTTTGCGCTATGCACAAAAAATACCGATCCTGGGCAAAACCTTGCGTTTGAATTGATAACATCGTGATCGTTTGGGAGATGATTGTCAATAACAGAGTAGAAAATTAAACAGGCAAGAGGGAAAAAGAGAAAACGAAAGAGAAGAAATAGACCACGATATCTAGTTCCAGTCCTAGAACCAGTGATGAAATAATTTCTAATTCTACAACTGATCCGGCAAATAGACCCCGCAATAATTTTATTTAAGAACGGATGGCATCAGACTTCACTTGATAACGTTTGAGTGTCTAGCTAGAGGGTTAGATTTAAATAAATCTGATTGGGTTACCGTTTGTTACCTCTTTTCACATCGAACATAGTTCAGCTTATATTTAGAGAATCGTAATAAAAAGACGAAGCATTCAATTACGTGAAGAAGTTACTAGAAATGTTTCAGGCTTAGAAATTAAAACGTTTCATGCCGAGTATTGTAGAACGTGGTACAAGCAATAAAAAAATGTAGAAGCATCCTTGTAAAAACTTTGCTTTGGAGTAAAGGCATATGCATTATAACATAGGAGTAAATGATTTTGATTCATTAAAGGAATTGACGGTTACCCCCAAACTCAAGAAGAAGATGCTCAATGAAGTGCGGAAACATTTTATTGATAGCTGGAAAAAAATTATTTCGAAAAATGTCTGACTTTTTGGATGATTATAATAGTGTCCAAGGAAGAGAAAAATGATTTATACACCTCATCTTGCAGTTTAATGGTAGATTTAAGAACTTGAAATAAAACAAATATCAGCTTATATTGAGACCTGTGACATCACATGAAAGTTGTGGTCAAGAATTTCTTATCAAATTCAAGGATGACTAGTATGGCTAAAACTCAAGATCAGTGCAACATTCGCTTGCTCGCTTCCCTTAGATGACAGGAAGGCCAACAACATCAAGAGTGTATCGTATGAGAAGGGAGGTGTCAACGAGAGACAATCCTCAGAACAGAGAACAAGAACAGGAGGTCAACAATGTCTAGATGGTTTAAGAGTCTGTGTCGACCCTTATAGAAAGTTTCGATTAAAGTTGAAAGTAGGGTTACTGAAAGTATTGTGAACACGTCTGCTGGTATGTGTTACTAGATTTGATTTGATTGATTTTTGCTCAAAAGAAAGCGAAAGATGGGCCAAAATTGTCTCGGCTTTCAGCGAGGAGCTGGATCCTTCAGTTACTATACAGATGAATAATAGCAATGAAAAATAGCATGGGAGCATTCCCGTAATTTGTGTAAAATCGACGTTGTTTAATGAGATGCTTATTGTCTTAGCTGCCCACAAGGCATTGAAACAGAAAATATATTAACCCCTGAGAAGAAAACAAGATCTAACGAACAGTAAACTTCTTCGAAATTTTTTTGGTGTTTTGAATTATAAATACATTGAAGATTATCTCCAAGAGTATTTTGAGAAATAGGGTTATATAGTTGATTGTATTATATTACATGATGCTCAGACAAGAAAATCCCGAGAATTTGGCTACATCTTCTGCAAGAGTCTCAAATGGTTAACGATGCTGAGGTTGAAAGACCACATAAAATCCACTTTAAAATAAACCGTACTGTATCTCGTGAAGATTCAGGTAAACCGGAAAGTCGAGTATCGGGCAATATATTAAATATTAAATGAAAGCTTACAATGTAACAAAAACAAATTATAAACGTCAGTAATGATATTTGAATAAAATAAAAAAGCATCTATGCATAACTTATATCGTTATTGCAAAAAAAAAAAATTATAAAATTCTTTAATAAAATATATGTCAGATTTTTAATGAGAAAAATAATTAAAAAATATTATTTCTTAAATAATTTATTAGAAAAATAACTTTTAAATAATTTATTCCATTATTTATTATTAATTCCATTTTTAAATAATTTATTAGAAAATGAATAAATAAATTAATTTCCTATCATACACTTGTAGAATTCCACCAATTAATAAGTATATGATAATTTGAAATATTACTTTGTAACTATCAAAATTATTCTATACTAATCTGGTTTAACTGCTACCATTTAATACACTTAACACAATGACATTATTTAAATTATTTTTAATTAGAAATCGAAAATTACTTTATTTATTGCATTTTTTATTTTTTAATGATCTATAATAATAAAAATTAAAATAATTAAAATGATTAATCTTTTATTCAAATTATTTCTAAAAATTAAAAAAAAATAGTTTAGTTTTATAAAATTCATGTAAGTGTTTATGTAAAACAAGTTTTTATTAAGCCACAATTTTACAAAAAAGGAGAATAGAAAAACTTCCCTTTTTTCGATCAGAAATACTCCGACAAATATTAAAAAAAAACAAAATCAATAGAGCTGACTTAAATCTAGACTCATTAAATAATAGAGGAACACAGTTCTATAAAAAAAAAACAATGATGATTTTCATTGTTAGTTTCTACTATGGTGCTATTGGCTAGAAGCCTTCAAAAAATGATGTAATTTCATTTGGTCTCCTAATACATTTTAATCATTTATTGATAATTTTTATTTTAACCACTTATTTTTTAATATTCGTCAACACAAAATTTACTAGCATAAAAATATCAAAAATTTAATGTAAAATAAAATATTTCCATTAAATTCCTCTTCTTCTTTATTCAAGATAAAGTAGTTAATTAAAATTTCCTTTAGTGTTCATATAAAACAAGTTTGCATAATTTTGCATACAGTACCTTTACTTTTTCAGTTACAATAAATAACCAGTGGAAAATAGAAAAACTTGCCTTTTTTGAAACAGAAATACTCCGGCATAAATTTAAAATACCAATAATCAATAGAACTGACTTTGATCTATACTCATTAGTTAATAGAGGGACATCGGATCTATTAAAACACTATTATGATCTCCATTGATAGTTTCTACTTTCATGCTATTGGCTAGAAGTTTACAAAAATAATGTAATTTCATTTAGTCAATGCATTTTAACCATTTATCACTAATTTTTAATTTATCCATTTATTTTTTAA
The DNA here is from genome assembly GCA_021605075.1 of Caerostris darwini. NCBI lineage: Eukaryota > Metazoa > Arthropoda > Arachnida > Araneae > Araneidae > Caerostris > Caerostris darwini. The sequence goes on from BPLQ01008763.1 coordinate 29,647, forward strand.
TGTTCTTCAACACAAAAAGTTTTACTAGTATAACTATATCAAAAATTTAATGTAAAATAAAATATTTTCATTGAATTCTTATTCATCTTTATTCAAGATACATAATAGTAAGTAAATTATTCAATGAAATACAAATTAGGTTCAATGACAGAGTAGCAATTTTCTCCAAAATGGAACCTTTTCTTATTTTCTTAATACGTTTTAGGGTGTGACTGGTAGAGGCGACGCCACAATAGGTGACATAAATTGGCAGACGGGAACGTCATTGACGTAGTACTTTTCTCCTGAAATAACAAATAATTGACGCCTTCATGAATGATAAATGAACTGCTCCAAAAAATGTACCATTTACTCAGCATTTCCGGTTCATTAAATTCTCTATTGAGGACTAAAATATAAGGAAATTGATTTTGAATTGAGCAGTAAAATTTAAATTATTATGGCTACTTTTCATATAAAAACATGATTTTTATATATGACTTAGACTTTAAAAATTGTTTCAGTTTTTAATATTGTCCCCCTGCAAGTAGTTATTTGACTAAGATTCAAAATCCTTTTAAAATAATCTTTTATGACTATATATTTTTACTTCGATTTAAGCTAGAGCCGTTTTTTTTTCCGTTTATTTCAGAAATAAAATTTCATGATTTAAAATTTCCAGAATTTATATTTTTCTTTGTTGTCTTTCCTGTTGCACTTATGTGTACAACAACTAACCCACAGATGGTCATTGAAGAGTGGATAATGGCATACGGAAAGACATTTAAGTGCAACTGCTTTAATTTGAGCATAATATGGGAGGAAAAACTGAAAACCTTCCACTAAGCAACCCTAATATACCATCTGCAAACGCATACTTGCCATATTTCATTTCAAGTTGTTTGTGTTTCTGTTTGAATCAGAAATATAGAAAAGAAATATTCTTGTAGATTTAATTATCTTTTCATATTACTAAAAAGTAAATTTTATTTTTTGATGTTTGCATTAATCGCGTCTTTGCATATATTCAGATAATTGTATAAATATTAATTCATCTCATTATTTAATATAAAAAATTAATATTATATTCATATTTTTGAGTTATTTCCAATATTTTATATTTGAACACATGCTTTGATAAAATTTGAATTTAAAAAGCATTCTTTCTTAGCATTCTTTATTGAATTTGAATTTTACCAGTTGCGCATTTTTTCTTATTAAACACAATGTTTCCGCAATATACTATAGTTGTAAAACGAAAACCAGACACTTTGTTTGCTAATTAATGTCTTGACCTAAGATTGTATTGAATTAAACGAATCAAGCACTACTAACTGCTGAAAAAGACTATAATTTCTAACTTAGCAAGACGCTGCAATCAGTGAACAAAAGCAATACATGTAACTCTAGTAGCAAAAATGAATGAGGTACTAAGAATATCAATTTATCTTTCAAATACTTGCATTGTATTCAATCTGCTGAAAATACTACATTACTTTAATTATATACTTAGTTATTTGAAAAAGATTATACTACATTTATAGGAGAATTAACAAATATTTCCTGTTTGGAGGCATTTGAAGCTAAAATTAATGAAATGAAATGATACCAAATTTCATATTCAGACTGTGAGCATGAGAAGACTTCTCCAAAAAGGAGATTATATCCTTGCTGTCACGTACATACTAGGAAATCTTGCACTAGCAAACGTACGTGCTGGCACAATCCTGGCAATTATTAAAATTTCTTAGTGCACCATAAAAGCAGTACCATTAATCCCTTTTAAAGACGGGAGACCTAACATTTAATCAGTACCTGATTTATGCTTAATATGCGTTCTACCCTTACTTGAGCAATAATGAGAGTACCATCAGCCAATATTTTTTGACGGAATTACCGCCCCTTTCCCCGAACTTTACGTGGGTTTTGGCTGTCATTGTGTATGTTGGTGGCATTATAAACCTGCGTTTCTTGAAAGAGAATATTAGACACTGGTTATTACACACTTCTGCAGTGACAGGTTACACGCAATAATAGATAACATCATTCTGCAACTGGAAGAAGTATCTTGTACTCAGGGAAGATCATCTGATTGAAAATGCTGTACTTGAACCAGGGCCCCTAATGTTGTATTTTTATTTTTGTTATTCGAACATGAATGATATTTTGCATCAACCACTTTTCATAGTAATTATAGATTTTTTTGTTTTCAACAGAAGCAAAAATCTCACTTCAAAATTTTTTCCTCACATAAATCTCCCCATGCCTTTTGAAGTCAGTATATGGAACTTGATTTCATTCCCTTTATTATTTTTAGTTGCAGATGCCTCCAAACAAGAAAAGTTATCTCATGGAAAAGTTGAAGAAATAATTTATTTGAAGAACCCTATATTTGAATATCAATTTCCACTCGATATTTGAAGAAATAATTTATTTCAAATAAATATTCGTGTATGTTTTGCTATTTCATTCGTCATTTTAGCGTCGTCAGCATACAATTCATGCATTCATATTTTTACATACCTATTCAAAACCTTCGCCTACAAAATATTGCTCATACTTTTAAACATTTTTATGAGATATTTTCATTTTTTATTGTATGAATTTTATAATTTTTCATTGTATGGTATCATTTTTCATTGTGTTCACAAATCCATTTTTTACATATTGCAAAATCGTACCTTTTTTGAAGTTTTCGTATAATTTCTTCTGCAGTATACTATAATACTGCAATAATAGTCAGGTTTTTTTAACACCGAGTATTCATTTGAGATTATCGACATAGTTATGGTAGTGTCAGAAAAAGTAGGTTGTTACCCATAAAATTCGTTTACATTCGCAGTAGGCTTACCTGTGAATGAGAGTAATGAGTTAAATGAAGTGTGAATTCAAGGCAGACATCTGGCGATCTTACCAAATTTTTTACTTCCGTAAAGAAATGTTGCAAAGTTGACGTCAGTCGTTTATTGTTGATATAAAAATCAGGAAAACTTATACTTGAAATTGCAGAAAATCAGTAACAGTTTCTCTCCAAATCGCTTATTTCATAAATAATGGTGTTATAATTATTATTGTGATTTTATATTATCTATTATTAATAATCTATTATTCTTAGAAAAAAAATAAAAAATATGTTACTGAAATAAATAATAAATTGAATATGAATTGCTGAAATAAATAATGATGCATAGATATAATAGTAACATGAACTTCAGATTTAGGTGGGTTTTAGAAAATGCGACACTAATTTTACTTGATTCCAAAATTAGTCACTCTGAATTATTAGTCTACCTTTATTCACCAGATTCCTTCTTAATTTAACTTTTGAAATAAGGTTTTTATCACAATTACATCTTTTAGGAATTATTAACATGAACAATGTCGAATTTAAAATAAATCTATAATTGTAATTTTTCTAAATATTTAATATAATAGCAAAATTATGTCGTGGTAGATCATAAAGTCCAAAATATACTAACAAGAAACGGTTAGTAGATACTACATTTACAGGAATCAGTATTGAGAATGCTACATCCGATAAGAGAATACATTCGTTATAGAAGCTTTAATGAATCATTTTGTTCATTGTTCATTCAGATTCATTGTATGTAAAACACTCCATATTATGTCGTATATTATGAATATCGTTTTCCAATACATCCGAAATTTTTATACAAAAAATAGGGAAACCTTTCTTAATATAAGATTTAATATTGTTTTTAATGATCCTTAAAATAAAATGTTATTATATATGTATTTTTAAATATGTGTTTCAGCAAAAACGATTCTCATAAAATTCCATTAACACTATCATTGTTTTCAGTTTTAAGTACATTCGCTTGGAGCATCATTCTTGGATAAAACTTTTAACGATTTTTTTCGAATGATTCTCTTTTCCTTCCATTTTGCACAGAAGGGCTAATTCTTAATTTTTTTCGGCCAACTGCAACTTAACATTATTCAAATTCTACCTTTCTCTTGTCTGATTCAATTTTTGCGAAGTCTTCTATCATTTCCACCATCATTTACCTGTCTTTTGATATTTGTGATTTTTTGTGATATATCGATTTCAGTTCTCTAATATTTTTTCGAAGATTTAGTTTTCATTCTTTTTTTTTTTAGAATGCCTTAAAGCTTGTAGTAGAATTTCGAATTTTTTAAAGAATTTTCCAAAATATTCTTTAGAACCCGTTTTTTCGTAGAAAGAACACAACCAAATTGAATAAAAATGATTTCTTTAGTTTAAATTATAATGCATTAGATTAAAATTACAAATAACATTTAAATGTTCACTGTCATTTAAAATTAAAAATGTAATGACATTTCAAATTCAAATTCTGAAAGATACTTCCGTAAAACTTTGTGAGCACACATTTGATAATAAAAATTTCTATCGTTTTCTGAACAGTAAACAATTTTAGTTTTTTTTAAAGAATTTCATTTTCTATCTCAATTTATTCTTAGGAATTTCTTGAAACATAACTCATTTAGCCAGACACATGTGATGTAAGAATTATTTATTTCATGATCTATTTTACTTTATTTTTTTATAAATTTTTAGAATTTTTCTAAGAAATCATTTTTCTACATTGTTTTCGATCAATGAAAGAATTATTATGTTTCCTGTTTTCTTATCAATTCCCGATTTGTTGATTCTGTGTCATCTGGATTCTGCTCTCTTGCTAAATTTGTTAAACTTCCTTCATTTCAACACTACTTTAAGTCTCTCACCTGATTGTTCTTTTATTGTTTCGAGCATTGTAAAAGTACATATGAACACTTTTATCCTTTCTTTTGATGTTCTATCTACACTTACCTTTCTTTTTCTTATGTTTTAGATCCTTGCATTTAAATTTGTTTTTGAAATGCACTTTTTGCTTTTACGATGCTTATACGAAAACATTTTTCATTTACTGTTTTTAAAAGTCAAACTTCTGTCTAATCAATAGATCAAGAATTCTTGATCAAGCATCTACGAATCACTGTACTCACAAGTATACGGGAATATGATGGAAGGTATTTATGAGCTTTTCTATACCTCGAATAAATAAAGCATTTCTCAAGTGAATATTAAAATAAATTATGAAGAATTAGTTGCATATGTGATTATCTATTGAAGTTGCTCTCTATTATATAACAATTTCATTCAAGGTAAGCAAAAATATTGTATAACAATGCTGTTGTTATACAACATTGTAATCAATTTGTTATACACATATAATATTGTTATACAATATTGTGTACAATTTGTTATACATATATAACATTGTTGTACATATGTAATATTGTTATACAATATTGTATACAATTTTTTAAACATATATATAATATTGTTTTACAATATTGTATACAATTGTTATACATAATATTGTTATACGATATTGTCTATCAATAACAATTATATTTGTACAAAACATGTTTTTGTTATAAAATTTTAAATTACATAATATATTTTATATTTATTTCAATCCTGTGTTTTAAACAAATACGTATTACTAATGTTTTATGCTGTTTCCAATAGAAATTATTTAATTAGATTTTGTTTTATGTATTTAAAGTATTCAGTGAAGAAGGCCAATGAACTTAATTTTACTTGAAAAAAGATTCCATGAAACAAAAAAAAAAAGATTAAAAAGCATAAATGCTTTTGCTTTATGTGAGTGATTGTTAACGCTGTCTAGCCTCCTGGTCTTTTTACTAGAACTAACCACTAATCCTATTGGTGTGTCTCGTGGTGGTTTTACTAGAACTAAACAGTAATCTCAAAACGGGTCATTCAAAATTTAGATTACTATTTGCATTTCTGTCGTTCAGCTGGTAACATAGATTCTTATTCCCTTGAATTAATTATAATACTCGACAAAAAGAATATAATTATTATTATTATGCATTTAAAATAATGCTAATCCAAAATATATTCTTTTATTAGTTTTATATAGTTTATTTACTTAAAATAGTTTAATTTTATCGTCGTGCAACTAAAATATACCACTTAAAAAAAGCATTTTTTGAGCTTTTATTTTTACTAAAGACAAATTTTCTTTTCCTTTCTACATACATTTATGAAGAGCTCATACATTATCATAAGTTATTTTAAAATGTTAATGTTTGTAAAATTTATTCCATGAAAATTAAAAGTGCAATCATAATTATATCTTGTATCAATCTAATTATTCTAATCTGTATCAATCAGATTGATACAATATCTGATTATGATGAAATTAAATCTAAGCGCCCCAGGATTTTGAACTTACAGGGAATATTTTTTTTTTACCTTTGGAAATTTCTACAATGATAAATTTTTACCAGAAACTGAACATATTTAAAAATTTACTCTGTAGTTGAATGATTTATTCTTTCAAAATAACTATTTCCTTTGGTGAATACTGAAACTAAGATTTATTTTATACGATAGAAACTCAAGACAACATTAATTTTTATCTTTAATTCTATTTTCAACGGATTGCTAACGTGCATAATAACATTTATTTTTCTGTTTACTTTAAAAGGAAAGCTACTGAAAAAGACAAGATATTAGATTTGTTCTTTCTTTGCCAAGAAGTATTACTACAAAGAAGAAAAAAAAATGTAGAATGGAATTCTGCCTCAAGAGTGCGTGTTTCATCCACGGTAATCTTAAACTTCTCTCGAAGCTAGTAGTCACGAAAAGGCCTTAACTCTTAATAAAAGGGCAGGAAATGTCTTTAATGGAGTGACGGTTGACGAAGAAGAGCAGAGTAATTCTACTGGAGATGAGTATGCTAAGATAATTATAATCCTTCTTGAAAATTTTCTCGCTTCTTCATGAAACTCTTTGCACAAGAATAATGTATTTAAATTTGAGGAGCCCTTTAAAGTAAAAATAACGATCAAAGTTTCACTTAGCATTATTTCAGTGATATTTTATTATTATTTTTTTAAGTGTGATTAATGAATACAAATGGAAAACATCAATTAGTTGGCATTATTGACCAAAAAAGAAAATGCTATGTAGAAAATTACATATAATTCGCGAATATATTCTCCATGTTACAAAATATGGGCATATTATTTTTCATGAATGTCATTTGAACAGCATATAAGATGATATGTTGCTGCATCATCTGGAGGCAAATAACAATAAAGTGGATAGAGCGAACATATTTCCCTACTCGAATACACATTATTACCAATTTTCATACATATTGTTGGAACGGTATAAAAGTTGATATACTGCAACATCATCTGGTGGCCACTTAAACAAAGGGATAGCACAAAAACGTTCTCCATATTTTTTCAAACAGACACACAATTTTTTATCAAAATCTGTCAAGCCATTTAGGATACACGTACAGAAGAACCTGATTGCAGAGCCACCTATCAAGTCCAGTCGTGAATTTAAACCATCCAGGGAACCACTCAATTACACACAAAAAATTTCATCAAAATCGGTCAAGTCGTTTAGGAGGAGTTCAGTTTGAAACACATGTACAGATGAATTAAATCGATTACAGCGCCACCTAGCGGTTTCAATTGGGAATCTAAACCATCCAGGCACCCACTCAAGCCCACACAAAAAATTTCATCAAGTTCAGTCAAGTCGTTTAATAGAAGTTCATGGGACATGTGACAAACACATGTACTGAAGTATTATATCTACTGCAGAGACATCTACCGGCATCAATTGTGAATCTAAACCATCCAGGGACCCACTCAAACACACACAAAAAATTTCATTAAATTCGCTAAAGCCATTTAGGAGGAGTTCAGTGTCAAACACATGTACAGAAGAATTATTTATATAAATATTAATAAAATTGTTAATTTTTAATTATTGTACATTGAGAAACGTTTGAATTACTGTTGTAAAATCTTTTTATCTGAGTTTATTGTTACTGTTATGATCATACATTATTTTATCGAAAATTAACAGTGTTTCTCCCTAGTTAAGCCATTGGAACTTACAGAAGAATTTCTAAATTTTCGTTTCCCACTAACTGTTAATGTACTGTAACAATAGAATTTTTTTATTCTGTTTATTTGTAAATAGAAATCGCTTAAATAAACTGAGATTCAGATTTATTCTTTATTCGGATATAGCCTTTCTGCAAAGAATTTAAACAAAGTAGAAAAAAAATGTCAAGTTATTTTATTCCATTCGTGGTAATCCTAAACTTCCCGAGAAAGTGGTAGCCATGAGAAAGTCCAAGCTATTAATAAACGGGACGCAAGTGTCTCTTATAGGGTGATAGATGACAAAGGAAAGCGCACTAATTCTGCAGGAGATGAGCATTCTGAAATAATTACCATTCTTCTTCAGATCTTTCTCGCTTCTTCGGATTTACGAAACTCTGTAAACCCGAATAATGCCGTGTTTAATGTGGAGGAACTTTTAAAAGTAAAAACAAGGATTACAGTTTTATTGAGCAACATGTAAGAATTGTGTTTTGTTTCTTTTAAAACTACTAGAACAAATTGTAAGACTTTAACTGGCTGGCAACATAAGTATTGTTTAAAATATTCAATTTTGTGATGTCTAACTAGAAATATTTTATATCTGAGAAAATCTTTCCTTTGATAAACATAGGTTTATCTTTTTATGCTTACTTTTTATGTCATATTTGGATGCTTGTTAATCCAAGTTTCTATGTTAAGTATTTTTATTTTATTATTATTAAGTATTTCTATGTTGCTATTATGCTATTATTTCTCCTGAACGAAAAGAAAAAAACTGAAAAATATTTATAATAAAAATCTATTGGAACAGTTTCATAAAGCAAAATAGAAACCCTCAATTAAATGTTTATTTATTTTATTCCTGTCAAAATAATATATTATTTAATATTTAATCCTAATGAGAAAAGTTGATTTTCATCAAACAAAAAAAATTTTGATATTAATACACATACACAAATGTTTTTCAAAATGTTAAGAGCAAATTTTATGCATTTGCAAAAATTATTCAATTTAAAGTTTAAAAAATGCGTCTTCTATTATACATATATTTCTATGTAATTATTAGATTCTATTTATATATAATTTCAATATTATTATTAAAGAGAGTTTATAATAAATTAAATACGTTTTTTCTATAAGACTACATGAAATTTAAAAAAAAAATTAAGTCGAAATTAAATTTAAGTGTTGATGTGTTGCGAAAAATTTGATGTGTTTGATTAAGCAAGCATGAATTATATTATGTATATGTCGATTGTATTATTAATATTATTAAATCTAAGCCTTAAAAATTAATACTTTTTCAACCAATTTGAACTATATCTTTTTAAGCATATTACATAATATACCACTCCTATATTATATCACTCTATATAAATTTGCTTATAAATTTTATATCAATCAGGCATGTTGAAATTATAATATATTGTATCTATCAGAACAAACAAATAAATTTGAATTAAATAGTTATGTTAAATGCAATAAGTTTATTATTTTTGTTTAAAAAGCTATTGTTGTGCTTTTAGTTCCACACTTTACAGTAACAGCAAAAGTTAAGTAAATAAGTAGTAATAACAGATCCCTTCATTAAATGTACCAACGAAAGTCCCAAGATAACCATTTTAAATTTTAAATACTTAAAATTTCGATCTTGTCTTCATTATCTTTTCATAATTATTAAATTAAATATCGTACTGATTTTGTTAAAAGTTTTTTTTTATAAAAGTGAACGCGCAATTTAAAAACAATTAAATGGAAATTTAATTGGAGTTTTGAAAATTTTTTGATGTCATGATTAGGAAAGCGTGAATTGTATAATGCATAAGTTAGAAATATGAAACTATTATTTTTAAGCCTTGTAGCGTTATAATTAATTATAATTTACTACAATGTTAAAAAAAGACACTTTCTTGTTATGTTTAAGATATATACTTTATTTCCTAATAATAATGGTGCATCAATAAAGAGTGTTTTTTAACATCTGTATTTAATTAGTTTTCCTGCATATTTAGAACCAAAATTTTGAAAACGGATGATGCATTTGCTTTGTATTTAAAAACATAGTGTATACTAAAATGAATTCAACAAAACCTAAAAAAGGTATATTAAATTGTTAACATGGATACAAATACGAAGTGAAAGCAATTGAAAGGAAATGCATTATTCGTTAAAATATTTTTGATTGTTAAAAGAGTTTGCTTACTTTATATAAATTTTAAAACAAATGCATTTTTCTGCGTACATGTATTTCGTTTGAAAGAATTTTTATTTTAACTTTAGTGCCATTTATTTATTTTTATATTTAAACTCAGTGAACTGTTATTTTTATTTCAATATGTTTAATTTTAGTAAACTTCTGAAGGAATTAAAAAATATTTTGATTGGTACAACTAGTAGTTATATATATTTTTACATTAAAATTCTATAGTTAAATTATTGAACTAATTATTAAGATTATCCATTTACCACATCTATATTTCCAAATCAGTTAAAATATTTTGCTTAAATTATTTGTTTTAAATATGTATACTTTCAGAAAATTAATCTATGGCAATATTGCAAATTTTCGAGTAATTATAGGTTTTTTTCCCAAGCTTTTACGTTATTATATACTTTATATCTTAAAATTACGTGATTTTCATTCAATCTAGGTGTTTAATGTATATTAGCCAAGTAAAAAGCAATTTTGGTGCTTTTAAGCAAAACAAATATCGAACGTGAATATTTAAGTATTATGAGGCGTCATCAACAGCCAAGCACAAAATTGGTTTTATAAAAGTTATAAACTCAATTTTGTTTTATGACACGGTCATTTTATTTAATAAGTGTACCCTATTTCGCAAGTTAACAGATCGTCACGAATAAATTAATTCTTAGCGTTCAGTAATTACCACAGGAATGCATCTGAGAACTCGTTAAAATTCCTCCTAGCATTGGCATTTGGTAAGCCACCATAATAACGTTTCCCATTGCTTTTCATAATCAAAAATGGAGCTCAGAGATGGCATGGGCAATGAAGTGTGGCTCTTCTTGCCAAATCTTCTTAAATTCCGTCGAGAAAAATTACGAATGGATCTTCTCAAGCTTTATTTGCATTCAAGTTCTTCCTTGCTTCGCTTTCGTGGACTTAGTATATGACCCCATGTTATGAAATTTGAAAGAATATGTTTAAAGATTAATGCTGCCATCACGAAACATTCCATAAAACTACCGCATTTCATGTGATTATGTAAATTTTCAACTACCACTTGAAAGAAGTAAAATAAAATATGCAAATTTCATCATTATGTTCTCAACAGTAGGTTTTCTCATTTCTGGATCTCAATCTTTACAGCAAAATGTACTTTTATGACTCTGAAGGACATTGTATCGAGTTTTGTTCAACTGAAAGCATTAGAGAAGAAAAAGTATGTCACAGAAATGTAGCGCTTAAAAATTTTTAATTTAACTTCCTCTTTTTCTCTTTGGAAATTAGTTTTACCTTTTCTTTCGTATAAAAATACGAAAATTTCTTTCATTTTATTTTTGATATAGTTTAATAACTATAAATTAATTTGTTTCGTTTTACCAAAAATTTTTATTAAACATCGATTGCCAACTGATCATTTTGTAAATAAGCTATGTAACGTTAATTCAAAAATTGTCAATAATTTTACTTAAACGATCAATAATTTTTAATTAAAAACTGTCTCCTAAAGCTAGTGTTAGAAATAATTAAAAAAAATATTTGAAAAAAATAATTTTTCTTCTTTATTTAACAAACTTATATTAATTTAACTAATGCAGATAATTTTTCAATATCCTAATTATTTTTAAATAAAGGCAATAAAGGTCATTAAGCAGGCTATAAAAAGGTCAACATTTTCTGCATATAGAAGGTGAATGGGGAAATTTCGAGATAGCCATGTTTTATTTAGAGCACTTCACTTTATTTAAATGAAGAATTAACTTGGCAAGTCAATGGACGAACAGACGCAGGCCAGAACAGTGAAATGTCGTGAATTAATAGAACGTGCCACTTTCTGTAATTCTTTGACTTTAGAATGTATTATTTAAAAAAATAAATAACCCCACTGTAGCCCATTTATTCCGTAAAAAGCGAATAAAAGGGATAACAAGTGCTCAGGGGTATAACAGGATTGGAAAAGTCAGACTTCTCCCTTTGGGTGCCGCATGTCTTTGTGCCGTAAGAAGGACAAAAAGAAGATGGATTTTTTACCCTTTATCATGCAGATGACTTAGTTTAGATGTTGATGTCGACCAAGTGGAATATGAAACAACAACATGTATTTCTAATCTGCTTTTAGAAGATGCAGCCGAGGAAGACTTGGAGCAAAAATACAGTAATTTACCGACTTTTAAAGTTAATTGCAAGGAAGCATACAACCTCTATTCCATCCCAGCTCGATCCTTTTCTTGTAGCAATCACTAGAAGAATGGTATCCAATATACAAAAAAATTCACTTAGGTGGATTAAAATAAATAACGTCCAGTATAGTGTGTTATCCTCTCACCCTTCCATGAAACAAAAAGTTTAATGAGGTAATCATGCATATCTATTTGAGTTCAAGTCAATAGAGGTCTATACTCTTTTCTGATGTGTCCATATTTTGTTTACAACCTGGCTCAATACGGGAAGCAGGAAATTTCTGTTAATGTTGTGATATCCATAATAGAGATAGATTTGATAGTTCAATATTTGTGTAAGGTAGATGTATCGATTTGGATAGCTAAATTGACATGCTTTCCCAGAGGCATCGCTAGCACTGTAATTTCTCATGTATATAAAAATGAAATTCTTGACCTAATTCTTCGTCCTTACTCTGGTTCAATTGGTAACGCTTTCCTCCTCCAAGTCGTTAATGATAAAACTTCATAGTAATAGATTGGTAGAAACATATTCATAAACAAACTATTGTAAATATATAATGGCAGGACCATTTTTTGAGTATATTTGGTATCACTGATGTTGCCCTTAATTTGCATCCCCACCCCAAGTAGTTCAGAAATGTGTTGATACAATCATGGACTTTGTTACCTACAGAATTATTTACGTGTAGTTTGTTAGCAGTATATTATTTTGAGTACGGGGCATCGTTATCGTGCCTGCATAGTTCTTAGACTCAATATTGAACGCACTCTTTATTAAAGCTGATCACACAATAAATTTAAATATATGTTTTATGGTATGCTTCTATTTTGGGGACATTTTGTTTTAGTATGTTTCCGTTATCATTTTGTTTTGAGTTTAGTTTGTGAAGATATTTTAATAAAGTTTTTGCAAATTTCATTAAATAAACACATACAAAAATTTTCCAATAATTTTTCTGAATTTAAGCCAACTAGTGTATAATAAGAATATATACATAACTTCTGGCGATAATCCTATAGCACATGCACTACATAGCTCTGATATAAAATTGTGAGAATTAGAGATACTTTTTAATTACCTAAATTAGAAAAAAACAATATGAGAAAATAATTTCACATGTTAAATATGTATAAAATATTTTTAGCACATTAAATTTCCGATAGACAATTTTAAACAAAATTAAGGAAATCAATCGTAAAATTTAAGACAAACATAATTTAATATAAATCGTCATTAAAACAATTTTATTTGTTTTAATTACAAATCAAAGGTAAAGTCCAGAATAAATCCTTTATATCTATGCCAACAAAAAAATAATAGTTCATGTTATTTGCTTGGAACAAGCGTGTTTCGCCTAAGCCGTCACGGCAAAAGGCCGACACAATGAGTGGAAACACTTTTTAAAAAAGCGAACCCGTGAAAATGTTATTTGCTTACATGACTGTATCTCATAATTCATTTAATAAATGAATTAATATCTAATACAGGCAACAAATCTTCATTAAGCAAAATTTCTCTAGGCCAAAATATTTTCCTAATTTACCAAATAAAAATATTATCCAATTTGTCTCGATAAAAAATTTAATCTCAAGAGAAAACAAATCAAAAATCCTTAACACCTAACATATGAAAATTGTTTACATCTTTTTTTAACGCTGTTGAACAATTTATTTGGATTTCAGTAACAACTCTAAAAAGTAAATGTAAAGCCGAAAGTCTCTATAATCATCCATTCGTACTTTTCTTTCTTCTTTTACATTTCATACGAAATCAAGTAAATAAGACTGAATGTGTTTTTTCCGTTTCATTTGGAATTTTCTATTCCCTGAAGGTAGGAAAGAGTCTTCCTTAACAAATATAATGCAGATACTAAAATGAAGTATGCCCGTAAACAATGTGGCGCTTTCATTCTGTAGGAAAGGAAATAGCTAAAAGATTTATCCTATTTATTTGACTCTCTAGAGTCAAGTCAAAACTCTTCAACACCTAATATGAGAAAATTGTTTACATCTTTTTCAACGTTGTTGAATAATTTATTTGCATTTCAGTAACGACTCTAAAAAGTAAATGTAAAGCCGAAAGTCTCAATAATCATCAGTTAATTAGTGAATTATTGTCTGTGTAGAAAATATCAATTTACAATAGTAAAATTAAAGAAATGATTTTAAAAAATATCTGTACATATTTTTGTAGGGTTTTAAAAAAGTAAAGATAGTAAAATATAATATTTCCAAAATTAATTTATTTGATATGTATTTTCTGAGCATCATTGATTATGTTATTTTTAGTGTTTTTGCGTAAACTCTCGTGGTGTCACAACTCCGTCTAATGGACAAGTCTTCAAACGATTATTTTTTATTAGCATTGCAAGTTAAAAACAACTCATCTTTTTTATTACAGAACGTTATTTCGTTGCAAGCTATACCGCTGTAATAATTTATTTCTGTATAATTTCATTTATTCATATGTAAATATTAATTTCTCTTAATGAAATCTTTTGATGTGGCAATTATTATTCTATCTCTGCAATCATTCTTCACATATGCTATAATCTAATTTCTATATTACTGTAAACATGTAGAGCATTATTTTACATTATTATTTTAATATAGATATTTAAACAGACAATTCTAAACAAAATTAAAGAAATTAAACATAAAATTGAAGGAAAACATATTCTATTATAACTTGACATTGAAACAATTTTTATTTGTTTTAATTAAAAATGAAAGGTGAAATCCGGAATAAATCCTTTAATTAAGCCAACAAAAATATAATAGTTCATGTTATTTATTTAAATAACTGTAACAATTATTATTGTTTTATTGTTTTGCAATTATTAATACATTTAATTAAATGAATTAATATCTAATACAGAAAACAAACCTTACTAAGCAAAATGTTTCTAGGCCAAATTATTTTTCTAACTTACCATATAAAAGATTTATCCAATTTATTTCGTTAAAAAATTTAATCTCTAGAGGAAACAAGTCAAAAATCCTTAACACTAGCATATAAAAATTGTTTACATCTTTTTTAACGCTGTTGAACAATTTATTTGGATTTCAGTAACGATTCTGAAAAGTAAATGTAAAGCCGAAATTCTCTATAATCATCCATTCGTATTTTTCTTCCTTCTTTTTACCTTTCATACGAAATCAAGTAAATAAGACAGGATGTGTTTTTATTTGGAATTTTCTATTCCCCAAAGGGGAGAAAGAATCCTCCTTAACAAATATAATGCAGAAACTAAAATAAAGTATGCCCGTTAACAATGGCGCTTTCATTATGTAGGAGAGGAAATAGCTAAATGAAAACAGGATTAAGAGAAAACTGCGCTTAAGCATTTCATCAATTGCAAAGAAAATGGAACATCGGAAATAAAAATATATGCGCTTCGTTGGCACTGTAGATTACACAGAGAAAATTTATTTCGTTTCGCTATAAAATCAAAAAAGAACTGTTAAATGTATTTTATGTTTTTAAAGAAGCTCTTCTTCGATTTGATTTCTTTTGATTTTGTCTGGAAAAGGTAAGTTGGTAGATTAATATTGGTTTCACTAAGGGTAATTAGTGAATTATGTCTCTGTAGAAAATAATCATTTTACAATAGTAAAATTAAAGAAATGATTTAAAAATATATTTATACATATTTTTGTAAGGTTTTTAAAAAAGTAAATATAGTAAAATATACACTCAAGAGACAAAACATTATGACCACCCCTACATTTTGCAATGAACTCACCTGGATGACGTGGAAGGCACGTGATCGGGTGGAAGTGGTATTTAACTGCTGCTGGTGAGTCTGAAGAATCATTCTTTCACTTACTTCTGTGTGTGATGGGATAGGCTGCGGATCAAAGCGACTTTGATAGAGGGCAGATTGTAATGGCTCGAAGGCTCTTAACAAGTATTTCCGAAACTGCACGACTCGTGGGTTGTTCGCGATCTACAGTTGTTAGTATTTATGCAAAGTGGATGAATGACGGTGAAACCAGCAGTAGACGACATGGTGTTGGACGTCCACACGCTATAAAAGGAAAAGGTCATCGGAGACTGTCTCGCATGGTGAAGCAAAAACGGAGCCAGACAGTGGCTCAGCTAACAGCACAATACAATGCAGGACCAAGTAGAAGTATCCAATAGTATCTGAGCACACTGTTCAGCGGACACTGTTGGATATGGGGCAACGCAACAAACGTCCCACTCGTCAAGCGTCATCGCCAACGGAAGCCTGAGCTGGGGCCCGGGAACATCGTGACTGGTCCATGGATCAGTGGGAGAGAGTTGACTGGTGAGATTAATCACGGTTTGTCATTCATTACGCCGATGGCCGTGTCAGGATACGCCGTCTTCCAGGCGAACAGTTGCTCCCTCAATGTACAGTAGGTCATACACAGGCCGGTGGTGGCGGTATTATGCGTTGGATGACGTTGTCTTGGGCGTCTCTGGTCTCGTGGTTGTGGTAGAGCAGACTATGAATGCTACAGGGTATATGAACATCATTGCGTACCAGTTGCACTCTTACATGGCCTCTGTTTTTCCAGCTGGAAATGGAATGTTCCAACAGGACAACGCCCCTTGTCACAAGGCTAAAATTGTGTTAGAGTGGTTCGAGGAACATGATGCTGAATTCCAGTTAATTTCCTGGCCGCCTAACTCGACGGATCTCAATCCGATAGAAAACATTTGGGATGTCCTGGGACGGCAGCTCAGAGTTCAAAGACCACCAATTCGAAATATCTCGGAATTGCGTGACCGTTGCTTAAACATCTGGTACAATCTGTCTCCGGCCATCTACCATGGACTTGTGGCATCCATACCAAGGCGGGATGAAGCTGTGGTGGACCAACTCGTTTTTGACAAGTGGTCATAATGTTTTGGCTCTGGAGTGTATTATTTTCAAAATTAATTTCTTATTTGATATTTATTTTCTGAACATCATTGATTAAGTTATTTTTAGTGTTTATTGCGTAAACACCTATGATGTTTCAACACTGATGTCTAACGGACAAGCCTTCAATAGATTATTTTTTGCAGTGCATTGCAAGCTAAAAACAACTAATCTTTTTATTACATAACGTTATTTCTTTTCCAGCTTTACCGCTGTGATAATTTATTTCTGTATTATTTCATTTACTTGTATATGATGTGTAAATATAAATTTCTTTTAATGAAATGCTATGATGTGGAACTAGTTATTTTATCTTACAATCTTTCTTCACATATGCTATAATCTAATTTCTATATTACAATAAACATTTAAAGCACTATATTATTTTAATATAGACGTTTAAACAGAAAATTTTAAGCAAAACTAAAGAAAACAAAAGTAAAATTCAAGCAAAATATAATATAATATAATTTGACATTGAAACTATTTTTATTTGTTTTAATTAAAAATCAAAGGGGAAATCCAAAATAAATCCTTTATCTAAGCCAACAAAAATATAATAATGTATGTTATTTATTTAAAAAACTGCATTCTACAATCCATTTAATTAAATGAATTAATATGTAATACATGCAACAAACCTTAATTAAGCAAAATCTTTCAAGGCAAAAATATTTTTCCAATTTACCAAGTAAAAGATTTATCCAATTTATTTCGATAAAAATTTAATCTCCAGAGAGAACAAGTGAAAAATCTTTAACACCTAACACATGAAAATTGTTAAAATGCTATTTAAAGCTGTTGAACAATTTATTTGGATTTCAGTAACGACTGCAAAAAAGTAAATGTAAAGCCGAAAGTCTCTATAATGATCCGTTCGTACTTTTCTTCCTTCTTTTTACCTTTCGTACGAAATCAAGTAAATAAGACAGTGTGTGTTTTTTCCCTTTTATTTGGGATTCCATTCCCCAAAGGGGAGAAAGAATCCTCCTTAACAAATATAATGCAGGAACTGAAATAAAGTATGCCCGTAAACAATGGCGCTTTCATTGTGTAGGAAAGGAACCAGCTAAATGAAAACAGGATTAAGAGAAAACTGCGCTTAAGCATTTCGTCAATTCCAATGAAAATGGAACCTCGCAAATAAAAATCTATGCGCTTTGTTGGCATAGTGGATTACGCAGAGAAAATTTATTTCGCTTCTCTCTAAAATCAAACAAAAGTGTTAAATGTCTTTTAAAGAAGTTCTTCTATTTGATTTCTTCTGGTTTTGTCTGGAAAATGTAAGTCGACAGATTAATGGTGGTTTGACTAAAGTTAATTAGTGATTTTTTTCTGTGTAGAAAATATCAATTTTACAACAGTAAAATTAAAGAAAGGATTTAAAAATATATCTATACATAATTTTGTAGGGCTTTAAAAAAGTAAAGATAGCAAAATATATTATTCCCAAAATTATTTTTTTATTTAATATTTATTTTCTTAGCATGATTGATCGAGATATTTTTAATGTTTATTGCGTAAACACAAAACCTATGGTGTTTCAACTCTGACGTCTAATGATTTTACCTTCAATTGATTATCGAATGGGAACTTTCATTTGATTATTACTGCATTGCAAGCTAAAAATAACTAATCTTTTTATTATAGAACTTCACCATTCAGTTCATTTGGGAACCTCGTGCTTTGTGCTTTATTTGTATATTACATGAAAATATTAATTTCTTTTAATTAAACGCTATGATGTAGAATTTGTCATTTCATCGTATAATCTATCTTCACATATGGTATAATCTAACTACCATACTACTATAAGGCTTTAAAACACGATTATTATTTTATTGTAGATATTAAAATAATTACCATGGAAAATAGTAATTAGTACTCGAAACGTCCTAATTGGTGGAGATCGTTTTGTCAGTTAATGAACAATTAAGCCAGACTTAAAGGTTACGTGCTCACTTAGGAAAAGAGTACGATAAAACATGAAGTTGGAAATTAAGTCAATCGAATTTGGAGGGTAAGTATCCTAAATAATACTTCCTGATGTATTAATTCCAAATATTCTTGCAATGTAAAATAAGGATGAATAGATTTAAAAATAGTATTAGAATGGATAGGGGAAGTTGATACAAACAAATAAAATTTATTTTCCGAAAGAAATATGATTACAAACGAACATCAGTTTAAATTTATTTTAATAACATAAGAACAATCTATTGCTACCACAGATCTAAAGTGAAATTTAAGTTGAGCATTTATTTTTAATGTCACGTGACGTAAAAAATATTCTTCATTAGGATAGCTCTGAAAAATTTAGATAGCCAGAGTAAATTTTTTTTTGAAGCGTAAATACAAAACATTTAATGAAATCATTGTCCCGGTCTTTTGGGAGAGTGATGGTCTGGATGCAAGCAATATTCTCTCAGTGTGAGTTTAGGGCCATCAGAAGCCTCCTGGATGTTGTCTGTTCGATCTTGGATTTTAGCAACTAATTTTATTTTTTTCGAACTGCCCTCTTCATTGCTTGTAATAAGGATCGTGATTTTGCACGTGAACAACATTCAGTAACTTGTTCTGTGTTCAATTTATTTCTGCTAGTTGAATACCAAAATAAGAAAAAAAGAATTAAGCTGGACGCAAATTCAATTTTTGGGAAACATATGTTCTATATTACCAACACTAAGAAATACAATAGATGGGCTCTATGTCATGGTCGACAACCTGGAACAGTTCGTTAGTCAACAGGTGGATAACAACATCATTTGGAACGTAAGATTGTTGAATTAGGGTGATGTCTGCACAAGATCCCAGAGGGATTATTATTATTAATAACAGAAGGTATTGATACATGCCTAATCTTATAAGTTCTAATTTAATTTATGGAATGACTATTATTTGTATTTGTGGGCACAGATCCTACATTTATCCAGTTGCAATTAGTATTATGGCTTGAATCGGAAGAGTTAAAATTGGTAGAGGCACTTAGTGCGTTGTTACAAAAATTAATTCAGTCTAGAATTACTTCGGCATTTTTTTGACTTTTGTATTCTCGAAACATTCATGGCATATTTTTTCCCTTTCAATATTTGATATATTGGAAATATTTTATATTTTAGATAATGATATTGTTTATTCGCTTGTTTCGCATTTCAAATTGCATCAATGCTATTGTTCTGCCAATTAAAATTTCAACAGTAATAGAATTCTGGATAGCTAAGGTGATTATCATTTTTATTCTGTATTTTCCTCAATTATCATTTAAATGTGGTGTGATTGTGGAATAGTAAAATAAGTTTTTTCCAGAAGGGATTTGATACTTTGGTGTAAAAATTTACTTTGGTGGTGTTTGGTGTAAGGGTTTTGATTACTTTGTTGGTGTTTGGTCCAATCATTGTTAATTTTTACTCTTGGGAATTGTCAGTTTTTTTTGGATACTCTGAGGAGAGAAATAACATCAGTTACTTTTAGTTCGTCAGATCATTAGGCCAATTTATCTCCTGAATACATTTCAGGGAATAATAAATTACCTCTTTTTTTAAAAAAACTTATTTGAATTTCCAATATTATTGCTGTAAGTGATTTGGATAACATTTAGTACATCATCTGTCTAATAACAGTTTTTTTCATGCCCACCAATGTAGCGTACAATGCAGTATTATTTAGATTTGTTTGAGAAAAATGTGTAGGCGAAAATAATGAAGTTGTTTTATATAGTGATATATTTTTTTATAGTGACTCCTTCTGTTTCAATAATTATATTTTATTAGGAAGTATTTTTTTTTTTTGGATTATTTTCATCTTATTTGAAGACTGCATATGAAGAACAAGTAATTCATGTAAAGTTGCGTTTTCAGTTCCTTAATGCACAATGCACGTGACTAAACCATTTTTATTTACTTTGAGTGAAAGCCTTCTAAAACCTAATTCCATTTTCAAATTTATAGTAATAAATGATTAAGTGATTACACCAATAAAGATTTCAAAATAGTATGCGCATCTGTTGGCATTTGTTATTAGTTCACAATTATCCTTGGTGAGAAGCAGAAATGAGCAAATCTTTTATTGCATTTTTTTATGAAATCTTTGGCTAAAAGAAAGAATGAATGAAATATGCTTAGTAACATCTTTGGCGAGTTCAGCGATAAAAAATTATTTTTATTAACAGAATGCTACTTTGACCCCTTTTATATACAAAATTATTCCTTTATAAGATTATGTAGCCCAGACCATAGACTGATTTTTTCTTAACTATTCTTAGTCAAACTAAGCAGAAGGGCTTTTCCGATTATCTTAATGATCGGAAGCTACATAAAACTAATGGCATTATTTCGGTTAAATTGAAACTTTAACGAAACAAAAATGTCTGTTGCGCCATATAAGGGACAATATGATTTAAAATATTACTAGAATTGAAGAAGGTGATTAGGAGGAATGAAGGAGGTGGTTACAAACAATTAACATTTATTTTCAAAAACAAATAAGAAAATAAACCAACATCAGTTTGAACTTATAATATCATAAGGACACTCTATTGTTGCCACACATCTAAAGTGTAGCAGATTTTGTGTGACATAACATGAAACATCATCCTTACTGTATCATACTTACGGTTAATACTGTATTTATTATACACTGAAGTGACAAAAGTCATGGGATAGCAATATCCAAATTTTCAGATGGCAGTAGCATCGCGTAGAACAGGTATAAATGCACAGTGCTTTCGCAGAGCTTTCATTTCTGTTCAAGTTATTCATGTGAAGAGGTTTTGATGTGATTATCACCGCACGACGGGAATTAACAGACTTTGAACGCGGAATGTTAGTTGGAGCTAGACGCATGGGTCATGCCATTTCGGAAATCGTTAGGGAATTCAACATTCCCAGATGCCCTGTGTCAAGAGTGTGCCGAGAGTATGAAATTTCAGGCATAACATCCCACCATGGACAGCGCAGTGGTCGACCGCCTGCACTTAACGACCGAGACCGGCGACGTCTGCAAAGAGTCGACAAGCGTCAAATAACCGCAGAAATCAATGTGGGACGTACAAGGGACTTGTCTGTTAGAACTGTGCTGAGAAATTTGGCTTTCTTGGGCTATTCGAGCAGAAGACCGACTCGAGTGTCTTTACTGACAGAACGCCATCGCTTGCAGCGACTCTCGTGGGCACGTGAGCATATCGGTTGGTCCCTAGATGAATAGAAAACCGTGGCCTGGTCCGGTGAGTCACGATTTCAGTTGGTAAGAGCTGATGGTAGGGTTCGAGTGTGGCGCAGACCCCACGAACTGTCAACAAAGTACTGTTCAAGCTGGTGGTGGCTCCGTAATGGTGTGAGCTGTTTTTTCATGGCATGGACTTGGCCCTCTGGTGCTACTGGACCGAACATCGACTGGAAATGCTTATGTTCAGCTACTTGGAGATCACTTGCAGCCATTCATGGACTTCATGTACCCAAACAACGATGGGATTTTTATGGATGACAATGCGCCATGTCACCGGGCCACAACTGTTCGCGATTGGTTTGAAGAATATTCTGGACAATTCCAACGAATGATCTGGCCACCTAGATCGCCCGACATGAATCCCATCGAACATTTGTGGGACATCATCGAGAGGTCTGTTCGTGCCCAAAATCCTGCACCATCAACGCTTTCATATTTATGGACGTCTATCGAGACAGCATGGCTCAATATTCCTGCAGAAGACTTCCAACGACTTGTTGAGTCCATGCCACGTCGAGTTGCTGCACTTCGCCGGGCGAAAGGAGGGCCGACACGATATTAAGAGGTATCACATGACTTTTGTCACTTTAGTGTATATGTATAGCTTATTTCTAGAGATTTGTGCCGTAGGTTTTGAGTTTGAATCTCGATGGTTCCATGGATATTTGTAGTGGTTCAGAATCCACTTTAAACTGTAGGTCTCGGTCTAATATGGCTGTAGAGCATTGGGGGTAGAGTTCATAGCCCTACCTCGTAAAAAGACAACATTTCTTATCTCGAATTGATCAGTAGGCAGACAGTCTTGACCCACCATGCGAAGGAGAAGAATGAATAAAGAAGTAGAAGAATATCTTATTGGTGATCTCAGAAAGCACACCACTGACATCTGCCATTAGCAACTAGTAGCGTTCCACAGTTTGTTCTTCTTTTCAAAAAAATGTTAACAGTTTGTCCTCCTTTTCATAAAAATGTTCATGCAACAATTCTTCAACCTCTTCAGGGAAGATTGTTTGCAGTAAGAAAAAAAAAATGATTTAATTTCTCGTTTTCTACGTTGTATTCATTTTGTATTGATGGGAATTTGGTAAAGAATAAAAAAAAAAAAAAAAAATAAAAAATAAATAAATAAATAAAAAAAAAAAAAACAGAGGAAAACAAATTGCACAAAAAACCCCCTAACATCAACATTAGTGGCTGCTGAATTGTTAATAGTAATTAATTAATGAAATGATTTCACACATTCCGTTCCTAAATTATTCATTATTATTTCGGGCATTAATTACTAAAACTAAAGATATTTAACATATATGTTATTATTTTTATCAAATATTAATGATTTGCTCAAATAATCCAACAACACTGATAGTCGAAATACTACTTCATGTTATATTCTTATTAATAATTGTACACACTAAATACCCTATCATCGCAGGCAAACCATAAAATTTGTATTTTTTAATTGTAATATCTTAACTAAATATAAGAAAACTAAATTGTACATTGCCTTCAAGATTGGTTTCAAATCTATTACTGCGTTGAAGTTTTGTTTTAAATATCTCATTCACTACAATCTTGAATATATTGAACAATTAACTACCCAGTGATAGTTTTCTAGATTTTCTGAATATAGCATACAAATAAGAGGTAATTAAGAAAAAATAATTCCAATGTAAAGCATTGCTATCCTTTCTTTGTCAATTGATAGATTATTTAGACACATACGAGGAGATCATGATTTACAATAATGTATAAAAAATGGCAGTTAATTTTTTGAAATGAAAATAATAACGCATTATTTTAATAAAAGTTATATAAAGAGTTTGAAGAAAATAACAGCAAATATACATATAATTTTGTAGTATGCAGGCTGGGCAGCCAGATTGTAACTGGGGTTTTTGGTGGAGATACTTAAGCCACAGATTTGAGAACTCATTGCTTTATTTACACACGCTCAAACACTACACACGTACAATATTTAACACATTTAAGGACAGACAATTACAGATTAGTAGAAGAGCTCCTCTTCTAAGCTTCTGCAGGTTGCGCGAAATATTTTACCTCACCGGGTGAGAGTCTGAAGGCCAACTAATGCACCGGATGGTCAAAATATATTTTTCTAGGCATAAGAGACTATAAACTAAATGTTTCTTAGCTGGAGAGCTGGTTGCGATATACTTCTTCTGGCGTGAGAGCCTGGTGCCTGACTGACAACTTCTCCTGAACGTCATGTATAGCAATGTATAGGAAGAAGCACGGTCAGAAATTTAAATGCATCTGTATTATATTAACTAGCTATATGATTCTAAAAAAGCAATAAATTGTATTTTAATATATTTTTTAATTTGTTCATCAAATCAAGTGAATAATTAAAACCCAAAAGAATAAATGAATAAATAATACAAACAAATAATCGTATTTTACAAAAAATACACAAAAATTTTCATTTATACAATAATAATTTACGAATCAAATTATATCATGCAATAAAGACTGCACTCATTTCAGTTTAGTTTGCTTACAAAAACATTGCATTTAAGATGTTATGCAATGTTATGTTTAAGATATTATAAAATATAGATTCCGCATATCTAATTTTTTAACTTTAATAAAAATGAAAAAAAAATTATTATACATTTTAAAACTTTTATGCATTAATAAAAATAAATAACATTAATTCTGTAGATAATAAATAAAAATTTATTCAATTCTGTGTAAACACAAATTATTTCTAGACTTTTATTTTTATTTAAATATAAATATTGCAGATAATTTAAATTAAAATGTTATGATATGTTAACACAATCCGAAAAGCATCTTTATATAATTACATACAAGTAACAGTTGAAAACATTTTTTTTAATTTTAGTTTCTATTAGCAATTAATGAGAGATATTTTGACTAAGCAAACTATTATTTGAAGAAAAATGAAAAAATAATATAACATTGGATTATAAGTTTCAAAAGCGTACTTCGTAATAATTTAAAGAGCATATTTTATTTTAACCTCTTCTTTCATAATATTTTTAAAAATTTTACTGTTGCTTTCATTTATTTAAAAATGCTAGATAAAAAGTTCCCTCACAAGATATTAAAAAAATAGTTCTTCAATTAAATTATTAATTGAAAAATAGAATTTTTTTTAAAAGTTACCAAGAACAACATTAAACACTCAAATAATTTACTTTTCTCTCTTACTGATTTAAAAATAATATCTTCAAACTTTGTTTTCTCACTCACACGTTATTTAATAGATTATAGAAAAATATGAATTACGACTCAAATTATATCATATATTAAAGACAAATTTAACTGTTGAAAAAATTTTATTTGTGCTATTATTATTTATTTATTTAAAAAGGTTAAATGGAAAACTTGGTTACAAGACATTTAAAAAATATTTTTCAATTAGATTATTAATTGAAAAAATTAATTTTTTTAAATATTATCAAGAACATTAATTACTCAATTAATTTACTTTTCTTTCTTACTTCCTTGAAAATAATTTCTTAAAACTTTTTTTCTCACATATACTTCAATCTATTTTTTTTTTAAATCCACAGCTAACAATAAATGTTTGAGTTAAAAATGCAATTAAATTTAAAAGAAAATTTCGAAACCATTATATTATCCATTGTGACTTCGGAATTTATCCTGTGATGTACAAAACTAAGAATTTAGTGCTTCCATGTTAAGCAAAATTCCCCATAATGTCCATACACATGAAAGAAACTATACAGAAATCCCTTTGTTCAGTGATAAGTTTTTTAAAAAGAATCCAGGAATTAAAAGAGAAAAAAGGTCGGTTTCACGGCATAGAAAAAGAATAATACTTGCAGATGGAATTCGTAGCACAATGGGAGAGAAAGTCACACGGACGTCATTAGAATAGAAGGGAATTCTTCTTTCCACAATAGCTTTTCATTAGCACGCTCATGAAGCAATAAACCGTCAGTGTGCCGTCGCTAGCCATGCTAATACCATCCTTTGTTTGAGGTGAGTCGATAAACTTTCCACGACCAGAAGCACAATAATCTTCTTTCTGGAGTTTCTTATCGAGTTCAAATAGAAAACAAGAAGATTAAACATTTGCTGCTAGCAGCAGGTACGTAGGCAGATTCCTCTGAGATTAAATAATATTTTCTCTCTATTTTTCCCTCCTTTCCAGACTGTTGAATGTGAATATTCTTCCTTCGATACCAAATGAATTTCATATCTGGTGAGTGTTATTGTAAGTTTAATATTTTATCCCGAAACAATTCGTATTGTTTTCTTTTGTGTGTTGTTTATATTTATTTGGTTTGAGTCTTGTGCAGAGAATAGATATGTGTGGCAAATAAATACTGCCAAGCAAATTTTGTTACGAGAATAAAGGAGGTTAATTTCCGGATTTTTGTTTTTTTTTTTTTTTTTTGTTAATAAAAGTTATCCTCACAACTTTTATTAACTTTTCTGTTAATGAAAGTTGGGAGGATAGCTTTTAAATTTTAAAATTAAAAAAAAATGTAGTTATGCTAATTTTTTTATAGAATAAATATGTTCCTAAATTATGAAACATTTTTAGTTTATTCATATAAAATTAAAAGAATGTTGATTAATCAGTTTGAAGTTGATCATTTTTATGTTAAATGTAATTGAATTAATTACATTACATACACTTTAACCAGAATTCCTTAAATCATTTTTTTAAGTATTTTAACTGTTCATTCGTTTTAATTCTTATATTTATTTTAATTCTCTAATATTTTCCCTCCTTCCAGTCTGTTGAATGTGAATATTCTTTCTTCGATACCAAATGAATATTCATATCTGGTGAGTGTTACTGTAAGTTTAATATTTTATCCCGAAACAATTCGTATTGTTTCCTTTTGTATGCTGTGGATATTTATTTGGTCTGAGTCTTCTGCAGAAGATAGATATGTGTGGCAAGTAAATACTTCGAAGCAAATTCTGTTATCAGAATGAAAGAGAATATATTTTTCTGTTTTTGAGAGGATAACTGTTATTAACAGATAAAATTAAGAAAAAAGTGTAAGTGACTCAGAAAATGAATTTCACTTCTGGTGAGTGGTATTGTAAATTTAATACTTTATCCCGAAACAATTCGTATTGTTTTCTTTTGTGTGTTGTAGATATTTATTTAGTCTGAGTCTTTTGCAAAAGATAGACATGTGTGGCAAGTAAATACTGTCAAACAAATTCTGTTATGAATATAAAAGTGATTACTTTAAAAAAGTGATACTTTTATTAAAAGATAAAATATTTTTAAAAAGTAGTCATGCTAATTTGATCTAATAAATCTGTTCCTAAATTATGAACCATTTTTATTTTATTCGTATAAAAATAAAAGAATGTTGATTAATGATTTTGAAGTATTTAGTAATTTTTATATGAAAGATACTTTAATTAATTACACTTTAACCACAATTCATTTTTTTAATATTTTAACTGTTCATGTGTTTTAATTCTTTATTTATTATAATAATTTCTTAAGTATCTTCGATATTTTTATAAATTATATGCTATTAAAATTTTCTTTTATCGATGAAGATTTAATATTATGTATTAGATTTACTAAATTTTGGCTTTAAAATATTTTTTTTACTTCTTCAAGGTAGATAATCCCTTGTTTTAACTAAAAAAGAAATTATACTAATTGTTGTAATATTTACTGAATTATATTAATTAAACTGAATGGATTGAAAAATGCCATTTAGAATTTAAGGTTGTATTTTTAAAATAATATTTTCAAGCAAATAAATAAATAAAAATTCTGATAGTATGCTACTTTTTATTTTTATAATAATTCAGACTACAGATTCTGAATTAAATATTTATGAAGAAGGATGTTTAAAGCTATTCAAGAAAAATTTATTAAAAATAACTTAATTTATTTTACTAAAAGTATGATTTCTCCAAAATCATAATTTAAATTCTATTTTAACTACTTCAAAAAAATCCATTTTAATATTATGAGTAGCAAAAATAAACGAAAATGCCTTAATTGATCATGAGAGTACACGTTAGAGTCAGATATGTGTGTGGTCTTGATTCACTATTGTTCGTGGATATAAACTAAATGATTTCTCCTAATAAAAACGCGATGTTTAGCTGCCCTTTTTATTAAAATTGCAAAGACAACACTGCACAACTTCAATACACAACACACAGAACACAATCACACAACAAATATTTACAAAATCATCTTAAAAGTCAGTTCGTTTAAGGATATTTATACCCTCCGCCTGCCTAGAACTTTTCACTCGACACTACACACTCTCTTTTCTCTTTCTTCCCTCCAATTATAAGCTCTAAAGTTCAGCGAACTTTATGCATGGTGGATCCTTAATATAAGTATTATTCAATATTGCAAAACTAAAATATGCAAAATTATTTCCTTCAAATTTTGAATATTTGTAATATTTAAATAAAATATTAAAGTATCTTATGTATTTTATGATTATATTATTAATATTTATTTAAACTGCAAGATTATATTGAATTACGATCAATAAAGTTTTCCAGTTAAGTCGCATTAAGTTTCAACACATAGTATATAACTGCATTGAACTTAATATGCTTGCTGTTAGATGCAATTAAGGTGAGTATGGCCATTTTATCACCAAGCTGAGTAAATTTATTCAAATTAATTCAATACAATGTATAAAATATTTTTAACAGAATTTTAAGTTTTATTTTACCTTAAAATTGTTCAACCTTTAAACAAATCAAACGTCGATAATAAAATCCCTTTAAAATAAATAAACATGCAAGGTTCTAAAGCTAGACAAACATATTCTTCTATCACTTTTTTTTGCTTCATTTAAGTATTCATTAAGCATTCATTTGCTTCATTAAGCATTCTGCTACGCCTGAATGAACAGCGATTACATCGTCCAGCTGTTGCTTATAGGACAAATTTCGCTTACATTGATTGATAACTACAATAAATTTGCCCCACTATCTGAGGCAAATCGAGGTTTTAAACCATGCTATGCTTCACGCAGTTGCTAACTTCTTTTGTGAAACACAAACTGTTTAATTAAATGGAAGTGTTAAGAACGCCTTACATCACACGCGTTCGATACAAGTTAAAGCAACTGGAAGTTGTTCGTTATAAAAAAAGAAAGAAGCTGAATACAAAGATTTATGCTCAAGTGCCTATTAGACAGCCGTTCCTTTCTTCCAAGGGAGATTTATCTCGGTCAATAAAATTGTAATTGGAAACTTAAGGCGATGATATGGTCCGTGGATAAGAAAAATGTCACGAAAGGCTGTTAAACAATTCCTGGATTAGTTACAAGATTTTTTTTTGAATTTTCAAGATCTTTATTAACGAATCAATAAACGGCCTTTGGCACAAAGGTTGTTTTGGCAAAGAATTTGCAAGAATTTTTTATTTGCAATTATTCATACTCCAGTGTAAGGAATACCAAATATTTTTAATTTGCCAGTATCCATAAAGATAGGTAAAATAAGATTGGTGACTCTTAAAACCTACCAGCATATAATGCTAACACTTCACAGAGATAAGTTTGATGGAATTATATTCGTAAACAAACTATTGTCAATATATAATGGCAGGACTATTCTTTGAGAATGTTTGGTATACATATGGTTTCACTTTCGTACCTCAACAGTTGAATATTTGCGAATTGTTTTGGCACAATCATGGGCTTTTTCCGTGGAGGTAGTCCAGCTATATCTTTTGTAGACTTCGAAACAGCTTTTTTGTACAGGCAGGATTGTTAACTTTGCGCCCAACCCTCAAACAGGTGGGCCAGATCCTCTTTAGTCGCCTCTTACGACATTCAAGGACTATGTTGGGACAATTCTTTCTCACCCAGTTACCACACTAGTGATTTTTTAATATAAGATGTAATATTGTTTTTAATGATCTTTAGACAGAAAATTTTATTGCATATATTTCTAAATATATGTATTCTGAGTATATTATCAGTATAAATGATTCTTTGAAAATTGCATTAATGATTTAATCATTGATTTTAAAATTAAATACACCCACTTATAATATCATTCTTAGATAAAGATTTTAACGTATTTTTTTTTAAATAATTCCTTTTTCTTTCCATTTCCATCCTATTTCTTTTCCATTTAAATCCATTTCTTTCCTAATTCTTAATTTTTTTTTCAGACAACTCCACATTCACATTATTCAAATTCTACCTTTTCTTTGTCTGATTCAATTTTTGCGAAGTCTTCTATCATTTCCATCATCATTTACTTGTCTTTTGATATTTGTGATTTTTTTGTGATTTATCGATTTCAATCCTCTAATATTTTTCGAAGATTTGTTTTTAGTTAATTTTTTTTAGAATGCTTTAAAGTTTGGAGTAGAATTTCAAATTTTTTAAGGAATTTTTCAAAACATTCTTTAGAACTCTGTTTTACTAGAAAAACACAACCAAATTGAATGAAAATGATTTCTTTAGTTTAACATTAATGCATTTGATTATAATTAAAATTGAATGAAAATATCATTTAAATCTTCACTTTCCTTTAAAATTAAAAATGCAATGACATTTAAATTTAAATTCTGAAAGAACATTCGGTAAAACTTTGTAAATACACATTTGGCAATAAAAATATCGATCGTTTTCTGAAACAGTAAACAATTTCAGTTAGTTTTTTTAAAGGATTTCATTTTCCATCTCTATATCAATCTATTCTTAAGAATTTCTTGAAACATAACTCACTTAGCCAGACGCATGTGATGTCAAGAATTATTTATTTCATCATCTATCTTACTTTATTTTTTTATAAATTTTTAGAATTTTTGTATGAAATCATTTCATTACATTGTTTTCGATCAATGAAAGATTTATGTTTTCTTTTTTCCTATCAATTCCCGATTGATTCATTCTGTTTCATCTGGATTCTGATCTCTTGCGAAATTTATCAAACTTACTTCATTTCAACACTACTTCAAGTCTTTCACCTGATTGTCCTTTTATTGTTCGTTTCGAGCATTGTAAAAGTACATGTGAACTCTTTTATCCTTTCTTTGATCTTCTCTCTACACTTATATTTTCGTTTTTTTAGATCCTTGTATTTAAATTTGTTTTTGAAATGCACTTTTTGCTTTTACACAGCTTATACAAAAACATTTTGCATTCACAATTCTTAAAAGTCAAACATCTGTTCAATCAATAGATCAAGAATTCTTGATCAAGCGTATACGAATCGCTGAGGTATTCTTGAATAAGATTGAAGGGATTTATGAGCTCTCCCATATATCGAATAAATCAAGCGTTTCTCAAATAAATATTAAAAATAAATTTTAAAGAATTAGGTGTAACTGTGATTCTCGACTGAAATTGCTATTATATATCAATTTCATTCAAGGTAAACAACAATATTGTTGTTATGCAATATTGCATCCAATTTGTTATACATATACACTGAAGTGACAAAAGTCATGGGATACTTCTTAATATCGTGTCGGCCCTCCTTTCGCCCGGCGAAGTGCAGCAACTCGACGTGGCATGGACTCAACAAGTCGTTGGAAGTCTTCTGCAGGAATATTGAGCCATACTGTCTCGATAGACGTCCATAATTGTGAAATCTTTGATGGTGCAGGATTTTGGGCACGAACAGACCTCTCGATGATATCCCATAAATGCTCGATGGGGTTCATGTCGGGCGATCTAGGTGACCAGATCATTCGTTGGAATTGTCCAGAATGTTCTTCAAACCAATCGCGAACAGTTGTGGCCCGGTGACATGGCGCATTGTCATCCATAAAAATCCCATCGTTGTTTGGTCACATGAAGTCCATGAATGGCTGCAAGTGATCTCCAAGTAGCTGAACATAAGCATTTCCAGTCGCACGAGAAACTATGTATACACATAGTCGACTGTAAAACTAAATATTTATCTTATTTTCCATTATCATAAGTATCTAATTATTTGTTAAACAGTAAATACTCAACTATTTCTATTTATATAGTAACATAATCATTTCTATTGAAAAAGCTCCAACATGTTTATACTTTTAAACATAGTACAGAACAGTCGTGTGACGTTCTTACTACTAATTCATTTTAATCTATTTTTTATCTTTTTTAAATGTAATTATTTTCTAGTTTTTCATAATTTTCTTTTTAATTTTTAATAATTTTTGTCTTTTTTTTTTTAAATTTTCCGTATCTATCTTCCCCTCTTAGTTTTATATAAGCCAAAAACAAGAGCCTGCACAGGCTCCTCACGTATTGGTTTGGAAAGCTCGGTTGGTTAGTATCAACTGGGACCCAACCAAATCGGTAACTCCTAGTAATGAATTGCTAACAAGGCATCCGGCTGTGCAAAGCCGTCACGGCCATTGGTGGCTACAATCCTCCCTTTCCGCAGGTGTGTACTAAAACCACTGTAGCGTCACCTTGTGTGATGGGGTCAGGGGCACGCCTGCGGCGTCCAAGCATTTCCAGTCAATATTCGGTCCAGTCGCACCAGAGGACCAAGTCCATGCCATGAAAAAACAGCCCACACCATTACGGAGCCACGACCAGCTTGAACACTGCCTTGCTGACAGTTTGGGTCCATGGCTTCGTGGGGTCTGCGCCACACTCGAACCCTAACATCAGCTCTTACCAACTGAAATCGTGACTCATCGGACCAGGCCACGGTTTTCCATTCATCTAGGGACCAACCGATATGCTCACGTGCGCACGAGAGTCGCTGCAAGCGATGTCGTTCTGTCAATAAGGCACTCGAGTCGGTCTTCTGCTGGAATAGCCCAAGAAAGCCAAATTTCTCCGCACAGTTCTAACAGACAAGTCCCTTGTACGTCCCACATTGATTTTTGCGGTTATTTGACGCAGTGTTGCTTGTCTGTTAGAGTTTACGACTCTTTGCAGACGTCGCCGGTCTCGGTCGTTAAGTGCAGGCGGTCGACCACCGCGCTGTCCATGGTGCGATGTTATGCTTGAAATTTCATACTCTCGGCACACTCTTGACACAGTGGATCTGGGAATGTTGAATTCCCTAACGATTTCCGAAATGGCATGACCCATGTGTCTAGCTCCAACTAACATTCCGCGTTCAAAGTCTGTTAATTCCCGTCGTGCGGTCATCATCACGTCAAAACCTCTTCACATGAATAACTTGAACAGAAATGAAAGCTCTGCGAAAGCACTGCGCATGTATACCTGTTCTACGCGATGCTACTGCCATCTGAAAATTTGCATATTGCTATCCCATGACTTTTGTCACTTCAGTGTATAATATTGTTATAAAATTTGTTATACATATATAATATTTTTATTCTATTTGTTACACACACATAATATTGTTGTATAATTTGTTATACATATATAATATTTTTAAACTTGTTGTACACATATAATATTGTTATACAATTTGTTATGCATATATAATGTTGTTATACACATATATTATTGTTATACAATATAAATAAGAATAACAATTGTATTTGCATTGACAAGTGTTTTGGGTTATAAAATTTTAAACATATTATCTTGCATAATGTATTTTATAATTATTTACAATCCTGTGTTTAAAACACATACTTATTACTAATGTTTAAAGTTGCTTTCAGTATAAATGATTTAATTAAATATTGTTCTATGCATTTAAAATATCATGTGAATAAGGTCAATGAATTTAATTCTACTGGAAAAAAGGTCCATGAAACAAAAAAGTTTTAAAACCATAAATTTTGTATGTGGGTGATGCGTTTGCTTTATGTGAGTGACTGTTAACACAGTCTAGCCTCCTGGTCTAATCCTATTGGTTTGTCTCACGGGTTTACTAGAACTAAACAGTCATTCACAAAACGGTCCATTTAAAATGTAGATTAATATTTACATTTCTGTCGTTGAGCTGGTAGCTTAGATTATTCTTACTGTGAATTATTTATAATACTCGACAAAAAGAATATAAACATTATTATCATGCATTTAAAAGAATGCTCATCCAAAACATATTCTTTAATTAGTTTTATAGAGTTTACTTACTTAAAATAGTCTAATTTTATTTTCCTCTCAGTTTTTGCCATTAAAATATACCACTTAAAAAGTATATTTTTAAGTTTTATTTGAACTTAAGAAGAATTTTCTTCTCCTCTCTATATACATTTATGAAGAGTTCATGCACTAACACAAGTTATTCTTAATTTTTCAGTTTGCGAAATTTATTTCATGGACATTAAAAGATCAATCATAATCATATTGATACAAATTCTGATTATGATGCAATTAAATGTAAGTATCTGTACAATATGAGTTATAGGAAAATCACTTTTTTTTACCTTTGTCAATGTCTACAATGATAAATCTTTACCAGTGACTAAATATATTTAAAAATTTACTCTGTAGTTTAATGATTTATTCTTTTGAACTAACTATTTCCTTTGGTAATTCCTGAAACAAAAATTTATCTTATACGATGGAAACTCAAAACAACATAGATTTTTATCTTTAATTCTACTTTCAACGTATTGCTAATGTGCAAAATAACATTTATTTTTCTGTTTACTTTAAAAGGAAAGCAAGTGAAAAAAGACAAGATATTCAGATTTGCTCTTTCTTAGCCAAGAAGTATTACTACAAAGAAGAAAAAAAAATGTAAAAGGGAATTCTACCTCAAGAGTGCGTGTTTTATGCTTGGTAATCTTAAACTTCTCTCAAATATAGTAGTCACGTAATTCTAAAAGGCCTTAACTCGAAAGTCTTTGCACAAATATAATAAAAGGACAGAAAATGTCTTTAATGGAGTGAGGGTTGACGAAGAAGAGCAGAGTAATCCTCTACTGGAGATGAGTACGCTAAGATAATTATCATCCTTCTTCAAATTTTTCTAGCTTCTTCACGAAAGTCTTTGCACAAATATAATGTACTTAAATTTGAGGAG
Organism: Caerostris darwini; assembly: GCA_021605075.1. Classification (NCBI taxonomy): domain Eukaryota; kingdom Metazoa; phylum Arthropoda; class Arachnida; order Araneae; family Araneidae; genus Caerostris; species Caerostris darwini. Next base: position 64,938 of record BPLQ01008763.1, read on the forward strand.
CACTTTAAAGTAAAAATAACGATCAAAGTTTCATTTAGCATTATGTGAGTGATATTGTTATTTTTATTTTTATGTGTGATTAAATAATACAAATAGAAAACATTAGTTAATTGGCTTTATCCATATTAAATAATAAACTAGCAGAAATCGGCATACATTGTCCTGCTAAAAAAAGACAAAAAAAGCATTGTAGAAAATTACATATAATTCTCGAATATATTCTCCATGTTCCAATATATATTTGCATGTTAATTTTCATGAATATCGACTGAACGTTATATAAGATGAAATGCTGCAACGCCATCTGGTGACAAGTAGCAATAAAGTGGATAGCACGAACATATTTTCCATACTCGAAAACATATTATTACCAATTCTCGTAGCGATTGGTTGAAAGAAATTAATGTACTGCAGCACAATTTGGTTTTGGCTCACAAAAGAGGATAGCATAAAAAAGTTCTCCCTATTTTGTCAAACACACATACAAAATTTTATCAAAATCTGTAAAGCCGTTCATCACACACGTACGGGAGAACCTGATTACAGAGCCACCTACCAAGTAAAGGGGCCCACTAGGGACCCACTCAAACACATACAAAAAGGCCCAGATGATTAGGAGGAGTTCAGTGACAAACACATGTACATAATAATTATATATACGAATATATAAGGATTAGTAAAGTTGTTAATTTTTAATTATTGTACAATCAGAAACATGGGAATAGTTGTTGAATAATATTTTATCTGCTTTTATTGTTCCTATTATGCTCATATAATTATTACATTTTCACTCTGCTGAAAATGAAAATTGTTACTTTTTTTAAGCCATTAGATCTTACAACAGAATTTCTAAATTTTCGTTTTCTCCTAATAGCTAATGTATGTAACAATAGAATTTTTTTTTGTTCTGTTTATTTGGAAATAGAAACTGATTAAATTAACTGGTGATTCGGATTTATTCTGCAGCGTTTCTGCAAAGAACTTAAGAAAACTATATCTCAAGTTCTTGTATTCCATTCGTGGTAATCCTAAACTTCCCGAGAAAGTGGTAGCCACGAACCAAAATCCAAGCTCTTTATAAAAGCGGCGTACGTGTCTCTTATAGGTGATGGATGACAAAAAGAAAGCGCACTAATTTTGCAGGAGATGAGTATTTTGAGATAATTATCATTCTTCTTCAGATCTTTCGCTTCTTCAGATTCACGAAACCCTGTGAACACGAATAATGCAGTATTTAATGATGAACTTTTTAAAAATAAAACAATGATTACAGTTTTATTAAGCAACATGTAAGTAATACTGTGTTTTGTTTCCTTTTAAAAGTGCTAGAACAAACTAAAGGTTTTAACTGGCTGACAACATAAGTGTTGTTTAAAATATTCAATTGTGTTGTCTAGCAAGAAATATTTTAATGGATAGCTGAGAAAATCTTTCATTTGGTAAACAAATGCTTATATTTTAATGTTATTTGTGATGAAATATTTGAATACTTGTTGATCCAATTAGATTTTATGCAAATAATAGGAATAAACAGAAGGGAAATATTTATACTAAAAATTAATGGAACAGATTTATAAAGCAAAAATAGAAACCCTCAAATAAAATTTTTTGTTTATCGTAGTCCTTTCAAAAGAGTCAGATAATTTGAAACGTAATTAGAATTACAAATGTTTATTTTTATAAAACAAAATATCATTTGACATTGATAGACATGCAAAAATTTTCGCATAATTTAAAATTTTTTTAATCTATTTACAAAATATATATTAAGAAATATGACTTGCATTATGCATATATAATTACTAAAGAGAGTTTATAATTGATTAAATTTTTTCTATAAGAATATATGAACAATTTTTAAAAATTAAATCAAAATGAAATTGATGTTTTGAAATATCTAAGGTGTTATGATTATTCAAGCATGAATTATAATTGAAATTATTTCATTTGAAAGAATTTTTTATCTTAACTTTTTAATTGCATTTATTAAATTTTATATTTAAATCAGTAATTAAATATTAGTAATTGTTATAGTGTCTTTCATTAGTTTTGATGGAACTTTTAAAGCAAAATGTTGGAAATGAATTATGTACTTAATTTGTATTTGAAAACACAGGGTAAAAAAAGTAGGAAAACACATTACAATGAATTCAAAAAAGCCTAAAAAGATGTATTATATTGTTAACGTATTTATAAATACGAAGTGAAAGCCTAAAAAAATGAATAAAAGTGGAAAAAAGGAAATGCCCTCTGTATTTAAGCATTTTTCATTATTAAAAAAGAAATTTGCCTTCTTTTACATAAATTTTAAAGCAAATACATTTTTTCCACGTATGATTCCTCCATTTGAAAGAATTTTTTATCTTAGCTTTAATGCCATTTATTAAATTTTATATTTAAACTCAGTAATTAAATGTTAGTAATTGTTATATTTATTCCAATACCAGTTTAATTGAAGTATACTTACGAGGAATTACAAATTGTTTTGTTCCTTCGACTAGCTATTTTACAGATTTTTACATTAAAATTCAATACTATTTGAACTAATTACTAAGATTATCCATTCACTATCTGCATATTTCTGAATCAGTTAAAATATTTTGCTTAAATTATATTTGTATTAAATATGTATACTTTCAGAAAATTAATCTATTAAAATATTGTATATTTTCACAATTATAGGTTTTTTAAACTAAACATTTTACACGTTAATCATACTTTTATATCTTAAAATTCGTGAATTTCATTAAATCTAGTGTTTAATGTTTATTATCCAAATAAAAGCCAGTTTTGGTGCGCTTTTAAGCAAAACAAATATCAAAAGTGAATATTTAAGTATTATGAGGCGTCATAAATAGCCAAGCACAAATTGGTTTAAAAGAGATATAGACTCCATTTTGTTTTATGACACGGCCATTTTATTTAATAAAGTGTACCATATTTCGCAAGTTAACAGATGGTCACGAATAAATTAATTCTTAGCGTTCAGTAATTACCACAGGAATGCATCTGAGAACTCGTTAAAATTCCTCCTAACATTAGCATTTGGTAAGCCACCATAATAACATTTCCCATTGCTTTTCATAATCAAGAACGGAGCTCAGAGATGGCATGTGCAATGAAGTGTGGCTCTTCTTGCCAAATCTTCTTAAATTCCGTCGAGGAAAATTACGAATGGATCTTCTCAAGCTTTATTTGCATTCAAGTTCTTCCTTGCTTAGCTTTCGTGGGCTTAGTATATGACCCCATGTTAGGAAATTTGACAGAATATGTTTAAAGATTAATGCTTCCATCACGAAACATTCCGTAAAAGTACCGCATTTTATGTGATTATGTAAATTTTCAACTACCACTTGAAAGAAGTAAAATAAAATATGGAAATTTCATCGTTATGTTCTCAACAGTAGGTTTTCTCATTTCTGAATCTTAATCTTTACAGCAAAATATACTTTTATGACTCTGAAGGACATTGTATCGAGTTTTGTTCCAGAGTTCAGCTAAAAGCAGTAGAGAAGAAAAAATATCCCACAGAAATGCTGCTCTTAAAAATTTAAATTTCACTTTATCTTTTTCTCCTTGGAAAATTGCTTTATCTTTCCTTTCGTATAAAAATATTAAAAAATAATATATGACAATAAATAAAAAATAATTATTTCATTTTGTTTTTTATATAATTTAATAGTTATAAATTGTTTCATTTAACATTTATTAATTCCTTCTATCAACTAACCATTTTGGAAATAAAAATGTAACATGTTATTTCGTCAATTATCAAAAGTTTTATTTAAAAGATAAATAATTTAATTAGTATTAACTGAGAACTGTCTCTTAAATCTAGTGTTACAAATAATTAAAAAAAGTAGTTGTAAAAAAGAATTTTTCTTCTTTTATTTAAAAACTTAATTTAATTTAACTAATGTGAATAATTTTTCAAAAGCCCAATCACTTCGCAAATAAAAATAATAAAGATGATTAAATCGGCTATAAAAAGGTTTACAATTTCTGCATATAGAAGGTAAATCCTATAATCTTGAGATAGCAGATATGTCTCAGATATGAGCATTTAACTTTATTTAAATGTAGACTTAAATGTAGTGTAGGCAAGTCAATGGACGAGCAGAAACAGCTTACAATAGCGAAATGCAGAGAAATAATTGAACGTGAATCTTTCGGTAATTTATATACTGTAGAATTTATTATTCCCCGTATGGGTACGGGTTAATATAGCCTTACTCGTAAAAGGTGACAGAAATGGATAGCCAGTGCCTGGGGTTTAACATGGTGGGGTAAAAGTCAGACTTCTCCTTTTAGGTATCACATGTCTTTGCGCCAAGAAGAAAGCTGAAAACAAAAGAAGCTGAAAAAAAAGAAGCTGAATTTTTTACTTTTATCTTGATTCGTCGGTATAAGACGCACGGGTTCATGGATTAGATGCTGTGTAGACTAAATGGGAGGAGAAGGCTTCATCGAAGACTTAAAGCAACAATCGCAGTATATTACCGACTTTTGTAGTTAATTGCAAGGATGCACAGAAGGAAATAGTATCATTATTTTTCTTGTAACAATCATTAGAAGAATGGCATCCAGTGTACAAAAAAACTACACGAAGGTGGATTGAAATGTATATCGTCCAGTATTGTGTGCTATCTTCTCACCACTCCATGAAGCAAAAAGTTAACGGGTACTCATGCATATTAATTTGACTACATGTCAATAGAGATCTGTACTTTTTTTCTGACATGACTCTTTTTGCAACATGACTCAAGAATGTGGGAAGCGGAAAATTTTTTGTTAATGCTGTGATACCCATACCAGAGACAAATTTGATGGTTCAATGCATGCTTGACGTAAAGGTATCTATTTGAATAGATGAACTGACGTGGTTTCCAAGAGTCACCGAAAGAAATCCTCCAAAAAATGATTAAGTATCCAAATATTATTAATTAATCGTTACCACCTTTACGGTACATATAAAGATGAAATTGTTGATCCATTTGCTCGTCCTTATGCTGGAGCAATTGGTGACTCATCATACAAACCGATAATGAAATACTATGATGTGGAACTTGTTATTTTATCTTACAATCTTTCTCCCCATATGCTATATTCAAATTTCTATATTACCATAAACATTTAGAGCACTATTATTATTTTAATATAGACATTTAAAAAGCCAAATAAAAAAAACAAAGAAATCAAACTTAAAATTGAAGGAAAACATAATCTAATATAAATTTATCTTGAAACGAAGTTAAGAATCAAAGTTGATGTCCAAAATAAATCCAGTACATCTGCCAACAAAAATATAATAGTTCATGATATTTATTAAAATAACTGTACCTCAAAATTCATTTAATTAAATTAATTAATATCTAATACAGAAAACAAACCTTCATCAAGAAAAAAATTTCTGTAGGCCAAATTATTTTCTAATTTGCAAATAAAAATTTTATCCAATTTATATCGATAAAAAATTTATTCTCTAGAGAATACAAGTCAAAACTCCTTAACACCTAACATATGAAAATTGTTTACATCTTTTTTAACGCTGTTGAACAATTTATTTGCATTTCAGTAACGACTCTAAAAAGTAAATGTAAATCCGAAAGTCTCTATAATCATCCATTCGTACTTTTCTTCTTTCTTTTACCTTTCATACGAAATCAAGTAAATAAGACAGGATGCGTTTTGCCCTTTTATTTGGTTCTCTATTCCCCAAAGGGAGAAAGAGTCCTCCTTAACAAATATAATGCAGAAATTAAAATAAAGTATGCTCGTAAACAGTGGCGCTTTCATTGGGGTAGGAAAGGAAACAGCTAAATTAAAAACAATTTAATTAAGCATTTCGTCAATTCCAATGAAAGTGGAACCTCGGAAATAGAAATATATACGCTTTGTTGGCAATGTGGGTTACACAGAGAAAAAATTTATTTCGTTTCGCTATAAAATTAAAAAGAAGTGTTAAATGTCTTCTATATTTTTAAAAAGTAGTTCTTCTTCGGTTTGAATTCTTTTGATTTTGTTTGGAAAAAGGTTAGTTGGCAAATTAATGGTGGTTTGAGTAAAAGTTAATTAGTGAATTATGTCTGTATAGAAAATAGAAATTTTACAGTAATTTAAGAAATGACTTAAAAAATATATCTGTACATATTTTGTAGGGCTATGAAAAGTAAAGGTAGTAAAATATATTATTAACAAAATCTTCTTAACAAATATAATGCAGAAACCAAATGTCTGTATAGAAAATATCAATTTTACAGTAGTAAAAATTAAAAAAATTATTTAAAAATATATCTGTATATATTTTTGTATGGTTTAAAAAAAAGTAAAAATATTAAAATATATTTTTTCAACATTAGTTTGTGGCTAATACAACAACATTAGCTGTGGTTTTCCCAACTCTGATTAGTACAAGCCTTCTACCAACTACTCTAGTGTACAAGCCTTCTACCAACTACTCTAGTGTACAAGCCTTCTACCAACTACTCTAGTGTACAAGCCTTCAATCGATTATTTTTTGCACTGCATTACAACCAAAAAACAGCTAATCTTTTAATTACAGAAATTTATTTTGTTGCAAGCTTTTACCTCTGTGACAATTTATTCCTATATAATTTCATTTATTTGTATATTGTATGTAAATGTATATTGTATGTAATTCAAACTGATGACTCTCCTACAAGCCGATACTGCTAATACCTCATAGAGATAGCATGGTGGAGACTCATATGCGTAAACGGACTATTGTCAGTATATAATGACAGGACTTGAATTTTGCACTTAACTTGCATCCTATAACCCTTTATTATTTGTGAATTGTGTAGATATAATCATGGGCTTTGTTACCAACTGGATATGTACGTGTAATTTGTCCACAATATATCATTTTTGAGCAAGAGATTTGTTTCTGTATAGTTCTTATACTGAATATTGAACATAATCTTTAATAAAACTAATCACACAATAAACTAAAATATATGATTTTTGGTATATTTTCGTTTTGTGGACTCTCGTTTTTATTTTGTGTTTAGCTTAGGAAGCATTATTTTATTAAAGATTTTGCAAATTCTATTAACTATAAACATACATACAAAAATTTTCCATTCATTTTACTGAATTTTTAATGCATCATATGAATATATGCATACCTTATGGCTATAAGGCTGTTTTACATGCATTACGTACATGGCAGTGGTATGAAATTGTGATAATTAGAGAGACTTTTAAATACCTAGTTTAGAAAAAACAATATGAGAAAAGAATTTGGCATGTCAAATATATAGAAAACATTACTATCTCATTAAATTTCAGATATTAAAATAAACAGACTTTTAAACAAAATTAAAGAAATCCGTTGTAATATTCAAGAAAAATATAATCTACAAATTGACATTGAAACAATTTTTTTATGTGTTTTAATTAAGAATCAAAGGTGAAGTCCAAAATAAATCCTCTATCTAAGCCAATAAAAAATATAATAGTTTATGTTGTTTATTAAAATAACTTCATCCTACAATCCATTTAATTAAATGAATAAATATCTAATACAGACAACAAACCTTCAATAAGCACAATTTCTCTAGGCCAAAATTTTTTCCAATTTACCAAATAAAAGTTTTATCCAATTTATCTCGACAAAAAAATTTAACCTCTAGAGAAAACAAGTCAAAATTCCTTAACACCTAATATATGACCATTGTTTATATCTTCTTTAACGCTCTTGAGCAATTTATTTGGATTTCAGTAACGACTCTAAAAGTAAATGTAAAGCCGAAAGTCTCGATAATCATCCATTCGTACTTTTCTTCCTTCTTTTTACCTTCATACGAAATCAAGTAAATGAGACATGATGTGTTTTTTCCCTTTTATTTGGAATTCACTATTCCCCAAAGGGGGGAAAGAGTCCTCCTTAACAAATATAATGCAGAAAATAAACTAAAGTATGCCTGTAAACAATGGCTCCTTTCATTGTGTAGGAGAGGAAATAACTAAATGAAAACAGGATTAGGAGAAAACTTGCGCTTAAGCATTTCGTCAATTCCAATGAAATAGGAACCTCGGAAATAAAAATATATGCGCTCTGTTGGCACTGTGGATTATACAGAGAAAATTTATTTCGTTTCATTATAAAATCAAGAAAAGAACTGTTAAAAGTCTTCTATTATTTTAAAGAAGTCCTTCTTCGATTTGTTTTTGTCTGGGAAAGGTAAGATGGCAGATTAACGGTGGTTTGACTAAAGTTAATTAGTGAATTATGTTTGTATAGAAAATATTAATTTTACAGTAGTAAATTGAAAATATATCTGTACATATTTTTGTAGGGCTTTAAAAAATAAAGACAATAGAATAGAGTAGTTCAAAAATTAATTTCTTATTTGATATTTGTTTTCTGAGCATCATTGATTATGTAATTTTTAGTGTTTATTGCGTAAACTCCTGTGGTGTCTGAACTGTGAAGTCTAATGTGCAAGCCTTCAATCGATTATTTTTGCACTGCATTACAGGCTAAAACAACTGATCTGTTTATTACAGAACTTCACCGTTCAGTTCCTTGGCCACCTCGTGCATGGAACGTTAATTCGTAGCTCGCTATACCGCTGTGATAATTTAATTTTGTATAATTCCATTTATTTGTATATTATATGTAAATATTAATTTCTCTTAATTAAACTTTGCAATGTGGAACTTATTATTTCATCCCATAATCTTTCTTCACATATGCTATATTGTAACTGCTATACTATCATAAACCTTTTAGAACACGATTATTATTTAAATATAAACATTAAAACAAGCAAATTAGAAAATTCAATTAGTACTATCGTTTTAGTGGAGATCAATTCTGAAGCAGATGAATAAGCCAGACGTAAAGGAAGTAAAAAGAGTATGATAAATCCTCAACTTAGAAAGTCAGTCAATCGAATTTGAAGATGACGCTGGAGGGTAAGTATCCCAAATACTACTTCTTGATACATTAGTTCCAAATATTCTTCCAGGCAAAATGTAAGTGTAATATATCTTTAAGGATGAATATGATTAAAAACAGTATTAGATTGGATTGTAGGAAGTTGACACAAACAAATAAAATTTATTTTCCGAAAGAAATACGATTACAAACGAACATTAGTTAGCAATATCATAGGAACACTCTATTGCTACCACAGATCTAAAGTGAACATTTATTTTTAGTGTCACGTGACGTAAAAAATATTGTTCTTTAGGCCAGCTCTATGTGAAATTTAGATAGGCGGAGTAAATTTTTGTTTGACGCAAAAATACAAAAATTTAATGAAATCTTTTGTCCCAGTCTTTTAGGAGAATGATGGTCTTCATGCAAGCAATATTCTCTCAATGTGAGTTTAGAGTCATCATAAGCATCCTGGATGCTGCCTGTTTGATATTGGATTTTAGCAGCTAATTTTATTTTTTTTCGAACAGTCCTCTCCATTGCTTGTAATAAGGATCGAGATTTTACCCGTGAACAACTTTCAGAAATGTGTTCTGTGGTCAATTTATTACTGCAGTTGAACACCAAAATAAGAAAAAAAATTAAGCTGAAAACATATTCTATTTTTGGGCAACATATGTTCTATATTACCAACATTAATGTTCCAAGAAATACAATCGTTGGGTTATGGTCGACAACCTGGAACTGTTCGTTAGTGAACAGGTAAATAACAACATTATTTGGAACGTAAGATGTTGTTGTTGTTGTTGTTGCTTATCCCCTTGATTTAGAATCCTAAACCAAGTCCAGTAGATCATGCTGCATCCATAGATCGTAAACTGTCCTCCCCTCATTCAACAGTTGCCTCACAGAGGCACCAATACAATCTATGAGATGAGAGGGAGATGCGATGGTCGAACTATGACAAAGGGCATATGTCTTCTCGTCTCCATTGAAGGTCAAACTCTTAATGTGGCCAGTCCTTAGTCTAGCTAAAGCCGTCTGAGCATGTCTAGGACAGGAGCACTGTATGGACATACCAGGATATTTAGCGGCGTACCATGCATGAATTGGTGGCGACCTCCAAGAGGTATTCACTCTGGCTAAAGTCATGGAATGAACCTCTGAAGCTAACAGATTGGAAGAAGAAGCTTTGGGAAGTTCGCAACCTTCCCTAGCGAGCAGATCAGCAAGTTCATTTCTGTAGATGCCCACATGGGAGGGAATCCACTGCAAGCACACCGATTCGATCTGGTCCAAAACAGCTAGTTTGGAAACTATATCCTGCCCCAATTTGTCCAAGATGCTTGGCCAATTTTTCAAATACTGTATTGAGCTCTTACTATCAGTCAGAATCCAAACATCAGGTACTTTAAAGTCTAAAGCTAGATTCAGAGCTTCGCTTATAGCAGTTAATTCTGAGCGGAATACTGAGCTGTGGTCCGGTATCTAAAACGATATCTAAATTCTCCTGTACTTGTCTTCATAAAAATTCCGCTACCTGTTCTTCCAGAGTCAGATTTGCTTCCATCAGTGTAAATAACCAGGGCCCGAGGAGAAATGTTATTGATGATCTCGAGAGCCAAGTGACGCAGCAACTCCGGGTGTTCTTCGTGTTTGATAAATTTCACATTCAAGTCTTCATTAAAAGTTACATTACTAAGTACAGTAGTAGGTGTCAGTAGATTAAAAAGGAACACTGGGCTCGACTTCAATATCTGCCAATCCCTGCTTCCATATTAAACCCAAAGGACTGTCCTTTTTTAATCTTTTTGGTTATTCGTTCAGTTCGATAAAAGGTTAGATGATCTGTTATAAGGCTTAAAACTCTTTAGCTTTGCGACGTACTTCGCCATATTTATTTCTCTTCTCAATGAGAGGGGCTGAAGATCAGCCTCATAACAAGCAATATCATTGGGACAACTGTGCCTGAGACCAGTGATAATTCTGGCAGCACTAGATTGTATTCTCTCTAGTTTTTTAGGTTAGTATTTGCAGCAACTTGATAGATCTGGTAGCCATATTTAAGGATTGGCCTTATAAGAGCAGTATAAGTGATCTTGAGTGTGCCTGCATCGGCTCCCCAATCTCTTCCAGAGATGTATTTTAGTAGCTGAAGCCTTTTCCTACCCTTCTCACAGAGTCTGTTAATGTGCTTACTACAGTTAATTTCAGTATCTAGAGTAAACCCTAGATAGGTAGGAGTTTTAGTCGAGTCTAGTAATTGTCCTTTAGAAAATTTTTTGCCTGATAGTTGAACAAGTGTCTGTTAGTTGTGAAGAGACAACTTATAGATTTGGTTGTGTTAAAAGCCAATTTATGCTCATCTGCAAAGTGTTGAATTTTCTCCAAGGTGTCGTTGAGTGTTTTTCTAGTTTAGTTAAATCCGAATTGTGGTCCCAAACGATAATGTCATCAGCAAAGATGCCTATTTGACAAGGGGAGACAACGGAACGTAAGATTGTTGAATTAAGGTGAGGTCTGCACGGGATCCCAGAGGGATTATTATCAGTAATACATGCTTATTCTTATAAGTTCTAATATAATTTATGGAATGACTATTGTGGTCCCAGATCCTACATTTATCCATTTGCTATCAATACTGCGGCGTGCACTGGAAGAGTTTAAATTGGTGGAAGCGTTAGTGCATCATTACAAAACCTAGTTCAGTCATAATTACTCTGACATTTGTTACTGCCGTATTCTCGAAACTTCCATGATATGTTTCTTTTTACACAGATTTCCTTCAAATTGGTGATATATTTCTTAGTTGCTCTAAAATACACGAAGAGGCATGGTTTTTGGTTCCATATCGCCAACAAATAATAGAGAGTTTTTGCATACCGTACGTTAGTTACCGTAGGACGTCCGTTAGCTTTTTCTCCCTAGCGCGCATGCTCATAGGAAACTGAGCATGCGCGCTAGGAGAAAAAGCTAACGGACGTCCTACGGTAACTAACGTACGGTATGCAAAAACTCTCTAATATCTCGTATGCAGTAAGTTTCGGTATTGTTTTTACAGCACTGCTCATCATGTGTATTACAAAATTTTATTTGATATTTATATATTGATATCGTTTATTCTCTTATTTCGAATTTCAAATCACATCTTTTCTATAATGCTGTCAATTAATTTTTCAACAATAATAGAATTCTGCAGAGCTAACGTGATTACCATTTTTTTCTGTAATTTCATCAATCATTGAAATGTGAAGAGTTTATGGAATAGTAAAAGGAGATTTTCCAGAAGGGCATCTTCTACATAAATACGACTACAATAAACTAACTTTTCGTAGAGCTTCAATTTTTGTTTACTTTGGTGTACAAAAGGTGCTGTTAGGCGACTTTTAAATCTTGAACGACAGCATATTTTCTAATCATTGGCACTTCACATTAGTGGCAATTAATAATTTTTGCGGATACGGCCTGAATTGAGGCCTGAGAGAGATAGAACATCAGCTAATTTTAGTTCGTCAGACATTAGGCCAATTTTGAACTACCTTCAGTCTCCTCAAGCCGTTTCAGGGAATTATAAATGATGTCTTCTATAAAAAAATTTAATTGATTTTCCAATATTATTTCTGTATGTGATTTGGTACATGTCTAATAACATTTTTTTCATGACACCCAATGCGTATATTGCAGTAAAATTTAGATTTTTTGAGAAAAATGTGTTGGGGAAATAATAGACGTTTATTTGAAAGTTCTTTTCGTTTTTGTAAGGACTCCTTCTGTTTCAATAATTCTATCGTATTAGAAAGTTTTTTTCGGAATATATTCATCTTATTTTAAGACTGCATACGAAGAACAACTAATTAATCTAAAGTTACATCGTCAATTCTTTTAATATTAGATTCTACAATGTACGGGACAAAAGATTTTTTATTTCCTTTGAGTGAAATTTTTCTGAAACCTAACTTCTTTTCAAATTAACAATAATAAATGATTAAGCAATTGTGCCCATAAAGATTTCAAAATAGTATGTTCATCCGTTGACATTTTAGTATATTAGTACACAGTTGTCCTTCACGAGAAGCAGAAATGAGCAAGTGTTTTAGGAATTATTTTTACATAAACTCTTTGGCCTAGAAAGAAGGAATGAAAATTTTTAGTAATGTTTTTGGCGAGTTAAGAGATAAAATATTTTTATTAACAAAATGTTACTTTTACTCATTTTATATACCAACTTATTCCTTTATAAGATTATGTAGCCAGATTTTTTCTTAACTATTCTTAGTCAAACTAAGCAGAAGGGCTTTTCCGATTATCTTAATGACCGAAAGCTACTTAGGAACTAATGGCATTATTTCGATTCGGCGCAACTCGTTACTTTGTAATTTTCACAAAACAAAATTGTCGGCTTCTCCATATAAGGTAGAATATAATTTAAATTATTATTATAAAACAAGAAGGTGATTAGGAGAATTGAAGTTGACACAAACTGATAACATTTATTTTCTAAAACAAATATGAAAACAAACCAACATAAGTTTTAACTTATAATATCATAAGAACACACTACTGATGCCAAACACCTAAAGTGAAGATTAAGCTAAATATTTTTTGTATGACGTAATATAAAGCATAAAACTGAGCCTTAAATATATCATCCTGGTTAATATTGTATTTATTATATGTGTATAGCTTATTTCAAGAGATTTGGGCCACAGATTTTGGGTTCGAGTAACTCTGGTTTTACAGGTGTTTGTAATGGTTCAGAGTCCACTTTAAACCGTGGGTGTCGGTCTAATATGACTGCAGAGCGTTAGGGATAGGGTTCATAACCCTACATCGTAAAAAGACAACATCTCCTATGATTGTATGATTGTAGATTATACAGATGTATGATTGTAGACAGGGGATAGGAGATGTGGGCTTGACTCAGCCTGGTGTTGTTGCACTAATGAAGAAGGAGAAGATTATCTTATTTGTGATCTCAGTCAGCACACCACTGACATCTGCCATTAATAACTAGTAGTGCTCCACAGTTTGTTGTCCTTTTCCTAAAGATTTTCACAGTTGGTTGTCCTTTTCATTAAAAATGTTCGCAGTTTGTACTCCGTTTCATAAAAATGTTCACTATTTGTTCTCCTTTATATGTCTAGTTATTTTTTAATTTCTGACTATAGATATATTTCACAAAAACTGCTATGCAGAAAATGAGCTCAATAACTAATAATTGTTTTAATTAGTTTGGTAAATCCCGTTTATGTGCTTTACCTATTATAAAGAAATTGATATATTTTTCAGATATATAACAAAGACATTCATTCATAAAAGTACTAAGTTAAATATTAAATGTATATTTTTTTTATTGATTGCATTCAATTGCTGTCAGGAGTATGGATAGTTCTAATACTGCACCCTTTTGTGTCCATTCATGATGTGAAAATAAAGTAATATATAGCCTTTTCGTTTATTCGTGAAGTATTATTTTAATTTAATCCAAACTTAACTGATGGAATATATTTCTTGTTATTGATTTTGATAAAATGTTGAAGAAGGAAAAAAGATAAACAATTTAAGAATAATTTATCAGACGTATTACATAATCCATTGCTTGTTTAGTATATTCTACTGAAAATCACAGGGAAACAAGATTTATGTAAATGCAAAAGCATAAAGGGAAAAAAAAAATATTTCCATAATTTCAGAAACGAAGGGGAATTGATAAAATAAAAGAAGTTCCATGCGTATATTTTTTAGATATTCAGAATTTCTACCGGATTTTAAAGAAAAATTCGCTTGCAAACAAAATTGTTAAAACTTTGAGATAAATCTCACAGAATAAACTATCTCACATATTCTTAATTCTTTATAAGCATGTGACTTCAAAGAGTTATTTTCAAAGGAATGTAATTTATTTTCTAAAGCAAACAAATAATTAGATGCGTTTCGCTTTTCTTCAAACGATTGATCTGATTTTTTGCAAGTACTACGAATTCTTATGCAACTTTTCTTTAACCTCTTCAGGTAGGATTTTTTTACAGTGAGAGAAAATGATTTAATTTTTTGTTTTACTACGACTTATTCATTTTATATTAATAGGAATTTCGTAAAGCAAATAAATAAATAAATATAAAAAATAAAAAAAATAAAAGTGCTCGAAAAAAACCCTAACATCAACACTAGTGTCCGCTGAGTGTTATTAGTAATTAATGTGTGAAATGATTTCACGCATTCCGTTCCTAAATTATTCATTATTCTTCCGGGCATTAATTATTAAAAATAAATAAATATTATTATATCTGGTATAATTTTATCAAATAATAATGATTTGCTCAAATAATCCCACAACTCTGACAATTGAGATACTACTTTCTATTATTACTATATTCTTATTAATAATTGCACATCATAAATATCATTATCATCGCAGCTTAACTATAACATTCGTACTTTTCTTGTTGTAATATTGTATAATAAATATTTTCTTATCCAATTTTTATTCTTTTTATTAATGGTAGTAATTATATTATTATTGATTTAAATTAAATGTCAAGGTTGTCAAGAGATTAAGATGTTTTAATTTTTTGGAGGTCACTTTATTTTTTTATTGAAATATCATAACAGAAAATAAAAGGACTAAATTGCGCATTGGCTTCAAGCTTGTGTCCAAATCTATTATTGCGTTGAAGTTTTTGTTTTAATTATCTCATTTATTACAGTTTTAGGTAACTCCTATAAATTTATTGAAACGTTAAATTATCAAAACTTACTATAATTTGTATTGTTTATGTTTTCAAAAAGGAAAAGATTTACGTGTGTGTTTGTTACAATAAGTGTTACTAGAGTTTACAATGGACAATTAACTACCCAGGGATGGTTTTCCGAATATAACATACAAATAAGAGGCAATTAAGTACAGATATTTCAAATATAAACCATTGCTATCTATTTATGCACATACGAGTAGATCATAATTTACAATAATGTATTAAAATTGGTTTTGAATTAAAAAAAAAGTGCCATTATTTTCTTCAATTTTTTAAAAATGAAAATAACAATGAATTCTTTTAATAAAAATTATATTAATGATTTTAACAAAATAACAGTAAAAATATATATAATTTTGTTGTGTGCAGGCTGGGCAGTCACATTGAAACTGGTTGGTTGGGTTGAGTGACTTGAGACACATGTTTGAGAATTCACAGCTTTATTTGCACACGCACAAACACCGCACCCATACAATTAGAGACATGCTATATTTAACAGATTCGTGGATTCGTGGATATATTACAGATTCGTGGAAGAGCTGCACTTCTAAGCCGAAATCCCGATACTCGGCTACACGTAGGGTGCACGAAATATTTTACCTCCCCGGGTGAGAGTCTGAAGGCCAATTAATGCGAGATGAGCAAAATATATTTCCTCTAAGCATAAGAGACTATAAACTAAACTTTTCTCAGCGGACGAGCAGGTTGCGCTGTACTTTCTCTGGGGTGAGAGTTTTGAGGCTAACTGACCATTTCTCCTGAACGCCATAGCGGCGCACTTAACAGTGTATAGGCAGAAGCACTGTTACAACTTTAGATGCATCAATATTATATTAATTAGCTATATGATACTAAACAAAAACAAATGGCATTGTTACATATTTTAAATTTGTTTCTCATATCAAATGAATAATTAAAACCCAAATTTTAATATAAATAAACAATATAAACAAATACTCGCATTTCACAAAAAATATACAAATTTTTCATTGAGTATACAATATTAATTAAAAAAAAATTATGAATTATAATTATATCATGTATTCGAGTCAAATTATATCATACACTAATTGCACTCAATACAGTTTAGTTTGCGTACAAATACATTGTTATCTTAAGATGTTATGCAATGTTGTGTTTAAGTTGACATAAAATATAGATTCCACATATATAACTTTTTAATTTTAATGAAAATGAAAAATATTCTTATGCTTTCTAAAATTTTTATGCCTTAATTTAGTAGTTAATTAATAAGAATCTATACAATTACTTTTAAACTTTTCTTTTTATTTAACTATAAGTATTGCAGATAATTTAAAATAAAGGTGTTATGATATTCTAATACAATCTAAAAAGCTTTGTAATAGAATCACTTACAAGTGAAAGTTAAAAAAAAACTTACTTCTAGTAATCTATATTAGCAATTAAGGAGAAAACAGAATTGAGTAAGTTATTATTTGAAGAAAATGGAAAAAAAAATAATATAGCATTAAATAAAAAGTTCCAAGAGCATTATTCGTAATAACTTAAAGAACGTATTTTTATTTAAATTATTCTTTTCATAATATTTTAAAAATTTTTACGGTTGTTTTCACTTATTTAAAAATGCTAGGTGAAAAATTTTGTCATAAGATTTTTAAAAAAATTGTTTTTTCAATCAGATTATTAATTGAAAAATTGATTTTTTTAAATGTTAACAAGAATAAAATTAAACACTCTACTAATTTAATTTTCTTTCTTACTTATTTCAAAATAAATTCTTAAAATTTTATTTCTTCACTTACACATTATACTACTTTTTT
>BPLQ01008765.1:0-162700 GCA_021605075.1 Caerostris darwini
TATTTAGTTTGGCATGATGCATCACTTGTATGCCCAATTCATATGGAAGCTTCAGGCATAGAAATTAGCATACACTTTTTGCCATAAACCAGCCCATGTTTTTGGAATCTATTTGAAAACTATGAAAAAAGAATACTGCAAAAGACGGATCTGTATAAGTACATTTAAGCTAAAACTATTTAAATTTTTGTATTTCTAAAAACAGCCCCACCGTATACTACGATATTTGAGGACTCTGTAAAATTACTTGCAGAGTGTATTAAGAGGGAGTGTGTTTCAAGAAACACGCGCAAACTAAAGTAATATCACAGTAACCACATTTTGTTTCAGCAACCTCTGTTTTAACCTAAATTTCCTAATGAGATAAATTTACCAGAATAAAGCTTTTTTTATCAACAAATTTTAGTACATGTTAATAAAAATGACATAAAAATTTGGAAACTAAGTTTTTGTTTATGCATATGAATATGACTGGAAAAAAATTTATTTATATATTAATATTGTTTAATCTAGAATGAGTTTTGTTTGCTAAACCCATGTTTAAAAACAATTGGTTAATTAATTTAATTAAGCCTAATTGTGTGCTTGTTTATTTCTTTTTATTCAATAAACAAAAATGAAGTACCAGAAAATATTCAAATATGTTTACTCTAATTTAAATCAATGAAAAACAGGGTAAAAGGCCTGGTATACTTGTCGAAATTATTTAAATTTTCCCTTGTTCCTGTAATCCCAGATACTACCCTTGTTTTGGGACTAGCGTAGTGTTTATAGAGTTGTATAAAGAAAAGGTTTGATTTAAAATAATTTTATTATCATATTCTAATAAAAAATAAGTACAAATAAACAACATAGAATAGTTCCCTGTGTTAATGATGTAAGATAAAAGTTGGAAATAAGTTTCGTTGTAATTATGAACATGTTCAAACATAAATTATGGAATAACATATTTAATCTGACATGTTTTTTACCCACCCTAAACCTGTATTTATTAAGCATGTAAAATAATTAGAATTTATTTTACTATTTTCAACAGATAAAAATAAAAATACAGATAAAATATTTAATATGCTTACTCTAGATTTTAAACTTTTACACCATAAATTGGATAAAGTATTTTAAGCAAAGCAATACTCAGTAAAGGTATCACTTTATGAACATTTTAGCTTGCAATTTCTATTAATAAGACTTTTAAGAACATTTGGGTTCATTGGGCCTTATTATGTGTACATTTGTGTCCCATCCATTCAATACAAGTCCATCACTTTATTTCGCTTAGGAAGAACAGACATTACGTGGACGGGAAGAATAACTATCGTGAAAACTAATTGAACTTTCGCGATGCCTAATAACGATACCATTGGATCTCTTTCAACGTGGCATCTAATTTGTTAAAATAGCTTTAGATTCTTTAACTCATCTAATAATATTTACAATGAAATGAGTCCTTGTGGCTCTAGAAGAACGGAACTGCATGAACTTCTATCATCGCATCGTTTTATTGATGAATTGGTTTAAAATGAAAAATTCTCACTTTGCCAAGCAACTAAAATCATTAATAACCACGCATCAACGATCGACAAAGAAAACGTTGTCAAACGTTTTACATTTTAATAGGGTTATCAAAGTTCCCTTTAAGTATAGACATCTTCAACCTAAAAGTTAGATTAGAAGATATGTAAACATAGATTCTGATTTAAATTAAAATTTTTTCTAACCACATCTTAGCATTGTGCCAACCAAAACATAAACCGATTATCATTGTTGGGACCTGCTGTATGTAAAAACGTTTCCTATGCTATCATTTCAAACCAGCAGTCTCCTCTGGGTTTTTGACATAACTGATAAAAAAGAGAGGTATCAGGGGTATTACTGAAATATTTATCATAATCCACGTGAATAATAGCTTAAATTTTGGGTTATGAAAACAACTATAAGCCCATGCCATCAAACAAACAATCCAAACAATATGTCAGTTGTTTCTTTGTTTCAGTGAGTTTTAATTTCTCAGTTTCTCTTGTGGTTGGAATTTTAAGTAGTTTTCTTTGGAATCATAGGATCTGATTCTTAAACCCTTTGTCCCTTTTTCTACAAATTGTCTTCTAACAATTTCCTGAGAACCACACACATGGACAACATATTGTGGAACGCCGACAATTATAAGGATGACCAAAAGTGTTAGATCATTTTTTTTAACAGATTAGACAACTCTTTATTCTAATCAGAACCAGTTAAAATTAAACAGGTTTCAGGATGTTCGTTTTGTTTGCTACTGATAAATCTGGTATTTTATATTTCTAGATTATTTTGTTTACATTCATTTTTCCTAGATAGTGGTTCTTACGGTTTCTTTCTGAAAGAACTAGTTTCCTTTCACCTGGGTTTCTTTACCAGAACGGTTTCTCTTACTGGTTTTTCTTATGTTTGAGACCAGTCCACTACATAATTTTACTGCTCAGAACAGTTCTTACTGGTTCCATTTGGCGGAAGAATAGTTCTTATGGCTGTGTAGAAAAGAGTGGTTCTTCCTGGTTCTGTGACAGAAGGGTAGTTCTTACTGGTTCTCTTGACAGAAGACAAGGTTCTTATGGTTCTCTTGACAAGGAAATTGGTTTCTTATAGTTCTCTTGGCTCGTGGTTCACTAGTTTCTCTTGACAAAGTGGTTCTATAGTTCTGCGGACAGAAGAAGTAGTTCACCTGGTTCCTGTTGTGAAGGTAGTTCTGCCTGGTTCTCTTGTGAAGGTAGTTCTTACATAGTTTCTACGCAGAAATGGTTCTGGTTTCTCTGTCAAATGGATTTCTCTAGTTCTACGTGAAGAGTAGTTCTTCATGGTTTTCTGTGAAAAGTGGTTCTGGGTCCCCTGCAGAAGGCTGGTTCCACAGTAGTTCTTTTTACCAGGTAGTTCCAATAGTTCTTTTTCTGGAAAAATTGCTTCAATTAAATAATTACGATAATTTTGATTAACAATTTTCAGTTTGCCTAATTTAAATCACCTAAATGGACCATTCTGATTAAGTGTGGTTTTCCCCCATAAGCCATCTTTTTAAAAACCTTTTTAGATATTTCTTAGAGGCTGAATGTCTAAGATAAAATAATAGAGAACTGAATATCTGTTGGTATCAATGATACACAACTCAATGTATTGTCCATCTGTTTGGGTATTAGAATATTTAATTTCAATGCTGCCACCATATGAATGTGTTTGGTGGTACTCAGTACAAATTTGTATTTGCCTTGGCAACAAACAAACAACAGACGCGAAATTCTAACTTTCTTAGAGCATTCGTTGCGAAGACGTTATTGTTATAAAGCGATAAAAATACGTTTTGATGACGCAGCGCGTAGGTCTCCATAAACATCTTTTGTGGCTTACGTTTACAAATTGTCACTCCTGGTCGGTGATAAAATTTCAGATTTGTAGGGACTCCCATTTGATAAAAAGTGAGGTACGTGACCTCATGGAACCAACTAACCAACAATTGGAAATGTACACTGCAGATAATGAATGCATCAGCTTTTATTACGTGTAGTTTAATAGAATTTGTATTATTGTGCACTAAATTTAATTATATATTTATTCCCCCCTTTATAGGGTAATTTTTTAACAGTCAATTTTTTTATGAAAATTGACAATTGTTATCTTTAGATATATTTTATAAAACTTCAAAATCAATGAATATTAAGACGAAAATTTGTATCATGTTTAAGACTAACTACTCAATGAGAAAACAATTGTTTGACTACGTCTATTGCTTAAAATCCTTTGAAATATTTAAATTAAAAATCATATTCAATTTTTTTTAGATATTCTTATCACAACGAATTTGAAAGTGTATTATAAGGTTTGAATGCATTAACTTCGTAAAATAAGATATTCTAATAAATTAAAAAAAACAAAAAACATGAGCTTAAATGAGTTATAGTTTCAAAATTTTGTTTTATTATACTACATAATTACAATAAAAAGTTTATGCTTTTTTATAACGAAATATAATTTTGAAAATTATTTTTGTTGATAGTTTAAAATTCTATCAATAAATAAAAGTTTTATCGCAGAAATTTTTTGCAAAGTATTTTAATCAGTCCTGCTTCTTTTCAAGAAACAATAAGAAAACGTAATTTAAAAATACAGCCACAAGTTATACTAAGTATTAACTATTTTTTTAAAATGTTATGTTAAGAATACAATTATGAGTTATTTTTATATAAAATCTAGTTTGTGTGAAGTTTCTCTATATGTATGGATTGTGTTACAAATTTAAATTGATTTCGAAAAATAATCATATTGTTAATAACTATTTCAGAATTTTATATTGGCTTACTCTGTTTTTGATATTGAAAATTTTAAATCACATTTATTGTTGATATGAAGACTCTAGATATCAATAGCATTTAAAATTATATTTAGAATTTAAAATAATATTTAGAATTGTATCTAAGAGAATTTTTTAATTTATTTCAAGCAACTTACTTTTAGATTACTTAGTTTTTTACTTGTTTCATATTTTTTAAAAATCTATTTATTATATTTTTGAACTAACAATTTTATACATTTTAATTTACAGTAAAAAATATATCCCCCATTTTCAGTAAATAATTTGAAGTGTGAAATATAAAAAAAAATGAAGTCAAGTTTTTTAATCTAAAAGTCAATGCATCATTTTTTATAAGAAAATAATTTTTTTTACATTTTGAATAAGAAAAGTCTCGAAAAAATTTTAAAAATAAAAAGACTACAATAAGAAAACAACTACAATTTTTTTTTCCTTTTTTTTCCAAATGAACGTATCCAAACTTTCTCCAATTTCACATTAATCCACTTTTCCATTTTCCCAAGATTGACAAATCATAGCTTAATTTTCCCAACATCTCCTCTTTCAAAATATGAGCTTTTAATGAAACTCGCGTTAAAAGCGTTGGCGTTGACTTGTGTGCTGAAATTATTTCCCCCCTTTAATAACGGCTTTACTGCACGACGTGTGGTTTCTTGAGATATTGATGTAAGTTTTTTTTCCTGCGCCTGTTTCATGGTAAGCAACATGCAGAGAGGAAATTAACGTTGCACGGAGAAAATTGGAAAATTAATGCTTTTCACAGGTATGGGAAAAACTCAGCATGTAAGCTAATACTTTAATCGATTGATTTTTTTGGTGGGAGTTTTTTTTTTCATATATTATTTTAACATTTTAAGTCCAAGGATTGATTGAATTTTAAGGAGCTGATGTTTGTTGAAAAATTATCGGGTTTTGTTATGTTTAATTAAATATTAGGTCGCTGAAAAATTTTTGGTTGGCAAAAACTGGTTATTTTGAAAAATATGTGAAATGTTCTTTGACAGATGATAATATATTATGTTAGAATAGAAATTGTGAATTTTGTTTGAATATGAAAGGCTAGAGTTTGAATCAAGGTCATTTCAAAAATTTTTTTTGACTAAGTTACAATTAAGTACATTATATCAAAATTATCTTGTCATTTTAATTTTGTTTTATATAGATAAATTTAAGACAATGTGTAAAAATTTGAATGAATGTTTATTGTCAGTGGGCATTCACACTTATAGCCGTATGCTCTAATCTATACAATAGAAAGATCAACAATTAAATTAATACGCCATCTTTTTTATTTACAAAAATTGTTTCTTATATTGAAAAGTACAATCTATCTAAAATAACAGGATTTTAGATTAAGGAGACGATGTAGATTGAACTGTATATTTATTAGTTGAACACTTTATCTATGTGTTTAATAAATATATATTGTATTTATATTATATTATATATATATTATAAAATAATATTAAAAATATTTTATGTTTAGTACAATCAATAATCATAAAGAAATTCATAAAAATGCAATTTTAGATTACTTACATAATAATAAAAACATATATCCAAAATTTAATTTTGTTTTATATTTCTAATGGCAGGCTGCAATAAGTAATAAAATAAAAAAGAAAAATAACACAAGGAACATGAAAACTACAACGAGAAACGAAGGAAATCACATAGTGACATGTTTAGCCCATAAGGACCCTAGTCTCCCAATAACGACCATACACAGTAGAGGAAAATTTAAAAATAAGTAACTCAAAAGTAGAATATTTCACCATTTTTATATAAAAGTATAATATTGATTTTAAATATCAAATTGGACAACGACATTTAATATCATTTTATATAATATATATATATATGTTTAGTTCAATTAATAATCATAATGAAATCCATAAAAATGTAAACCCAGTCTATTTATATAGTAATAAAAACAGATATCCAATATTTAAAAATAAGTTACTAAAATTATACATTTCGCTTGTTTAAAAGTATAATATTGATTTCAAATATCAAATTGGATAGCACTATTTAATATCATTTTATATTAAAATATTTTATATAATTATATTTTTTTACAGAATTTATGTTTAATTAAAATATAATGGAACAAGTTTCAAGATATACGTAGTAGTATGTATTTATATGTAAGAAGAAATCCCATACTTATATATTTATTTATTGAAATTAAAATAAATTGTAAGTGTAAATTTGAATGTACAAAATTGAATTTATTTTAGTAATAATTGAAAAGTGCGTGGAATTGAAATATTGTTTTGATTTTCATTTTTTGAAACATTTTGTTATATGAAAATATTATAACTTGATTTTAGAATTAATTTCCTTATTTATTTAATAGATTTTGTAAGTGTTCCTATGAATAATAAGTATGCCTTATATAAAGTATGTATATATTGTAAAAAATCATACAAATAAATAAGTTTTAATATTTCTCTTCTGCTTGAAGAACATTAAGGTTGTTCAAGAATTTGTAATAAAGAACTGAAAGTTTGAAATCCCATATGGAATATAATAACATGTTAAAAATAAACGTCTTAAAATATATAGCTGCTGAGGTACCATATAATTTTCAATTTTAAAAATCCATTAAGAAATTTATTTATTTAGAAGTTTTCATTATATCTTTACAAGAGTAAAAATATAGTTTTCACTCGAAAAAATAGATTTAATCCTTTCTTCATTCAACCTAGCAAAAATAAAGAGATATCGACGTGCAAAGTTTCTTTTTGAAAATTTAAAGAATGTTTCACTTTTGATCAACTGTATCTGTATTTTGCAACATAGTTTTCTAACATTAATTTTAATAATCATAAGTTATGTTCCTTAAAGGCAGCAACAATCTTATAACTTCTTACGAAAATAGTTATTTCGTTTTTTATGTAACCTTTTAATATCCAAATTTTAATAAACTTACATTTATAACATAAAATGAGATTTATAATAATAAAATACCATATAAAATACAAATGAATATTAAAATAATAAAATATTGTAACTATTGTGAAAATGGCAGTTCTTTTTTTGAGAAATATTAAAGGTAATGTTATTTTAAAAATTATAATTTAAAAAAAATACTATAGAAATATTTCGGAAACAGCATACTATTTAAATATTTATGTAATTTAAATAAAAGACATTGTGAAAAAATACATATACATTAAAGATTACTTTAAAATCAATGAGTAAATTACATTAAAAAGTATGTTTTATTTAAATAATTTTTCTTTACTCAGGTGTAGTGGTGTAAATGCTTTGTTTCGATGAAATTTCAGCAGGATCTATAATCTATTCTCCAACTGATAACACTAAAAATCATTATTAAATTGCAAAATTTTATGGTAAAGAAAATGAGTTTTTTTCTATAGTAAACTTAAAGTTAATTGAACTTAAAACCAACTTTATATTTTAACGAAATTAATTGCAAAAAATTAAAAACCACATTTTATGTATTTTGTTAAATAGAAAAAAAATTCTGATGTAAAATTGATTTCATATAAAAACACTCTAAAGAGTATGCTCATAATTTTTTATGTAATAATGCATTCTATATTTTTACACTGTTGTCGTTTATATTTAATAAATCTACGATAAAAAGTTTGAGGTTCTAAATTTTGCTGATGGGCAGATGACATCTTGATACTTTGTATGTTATTACTTGTTATAGTAAATTAACATATTTTAAACATAATTACATTTTCTATTCAAAAATTTAAATTTCTTTTCAATATTTTATAAAATTTTAGGTATGGATACATAAATATTTAAAAATTTACAGCGTCATAAGTCAACTGGGACATAGACACTTAAAAACTATGGCACCAGGCATTATAAGTTAAGACAAATGTAAGTTTTTTATATTTTTTAATAGCTTTATAGACGTATAATAAAAATTCCTATGACAATTATTGTCAAGAATCATAGCTATGTAATCGTTATAAAAATAAGTTGCATCTTTGTTGTTAAAAATAACTAAATTAATATTCACCATAAGATTTTTTTATTATTTGAAAAAAAAATACAATTTAATATTTCTGTACTGTAGCTATTTTTTTATTTAACTCAATTGAAATATCCGATCTTTAATTATAAGTTCTAGTATATATATATATTGTTTATCTATTATTCAATGTTTCAAATGAAAAAAAATGAGAAAAGAAGTTTAAATTAAAGAAATATTTGCTTAATTTACAGAAATTAAAATTGTTAATTACAGATTTTTAAAAATGATAAATTTTTAAAAATATATGAAAATTTGATGCTTCATTAAATGCGCATGAAATGAATTTTGTTAATAAATTGTGTTAATACAACAATAAATTTTGGAGTAATGAAATAAATTTTGTTAATACAATGTAATCCTACAATGCTTAAACAATGTAACAATTTAGTTTTAAAATATTATGATTCTGTAATCTCCAACAACCAACATCTTAGAATATTTTTCTAAAAAATGCATAAGTAAGATTAAAAATATTTTAATTCAATAATATTTATCATTTTACGTAAATGTTTATATAACAATCCCAATCTAATCACAGTTACCAAAAAATTACAAAATTTTAAAAATGAATGACTTATAAAACTGACTTACTGCTTTGTAACTCGCAGAAATAGTTCAAACTAATTTTAACAAAAAAATAATTATTTTAAAATTTCGATTATTTTATTAATATTTATTTCCATGACTGAAATCTAATCATTAAGAAACATTTCGTTAACTGCCTCTATACAAAACAGACGTGATAGTTTTATCATATTAAAAAAACTAAAATAATTAGATATAATGCTGGTCTATTTTTATTACAATAACGCACTATTACTATAATGCTGTTATATTACGAATTTTCTTGTATGAATGAAGAACAAAATTTTTTAGATAAAATCAAAGTACAGTTTTATCGATCGAATATCTAACGGTTACAATGGAAGTAAATTAATTTAGCGGAACCAATCGCACAATCTCACTTAAGTTTTTTTTTTATCCTAAACGAAAATCTAATTTCTTATGTAATTTTTAAAAAAGGTTCATAATCTTTAAGAGGTGGTAGAAGAAAAAAAGTTTCATTCAGTGACATCAAATTTTCTAGTAAAAGCCTGACGCAAAAAATACCAGTTATTTTCTAAAAAGAGGTAAAATATAAAAGCAACCATAAATCAATTAGCTCTCCAAGATGAGTGTATTTTATTTTTACATTATGTATTGAATATTCTGTTTAAAAAATTATCTTGTTCTTATTAAAATATTATTTAATTTTGGTAATTAATTTAAAAAATAATTTTAAATTTAATTATTTTACCAGTAATTTTTCAAAGGTTTCTTACATTCAATTTTTTTGCAGTTAAATCATATATTGATCTTTCTGAGTTAGATTTGTATTTCTATTCCTCCTATTTTTTTAACCTCAAGACTTACAAATATAAGCTCCATTGAGTTTTTATAATAATGGCGAATAATTTAAATGTTTAAGACTGGACAACATTGTCTTAACCAGTTAAATTATTCACCATTATTATTATTAAAATACCCTTCTTTAACTACAAATATTTTTAATGTAAATTTGTCAACATTGTGAATCCAAGAATTTCCTAGAAGAAAGTTTGGCAACTTTAAATTATTAGGTCTTTGGTATCTTTATAAAGGCATGTCCTTATAAAATAATGTTTTCATTATACACGTTAAAGTTCTTACTTCTATATTTCACTTTGTGTTTCTCTAGAATAAGAAGAAATATTAAACTTATACAAAATTATAACTCTATAAAATTTAATGAATTAAACATTTTTTTTATCACTGTCCATATACAGAAAAACTTTATTATATAAAACCCTTATTAGACCTATTTTGGTCTATGGCTCTGAAACATGGACTTTGAGAAGATCTGATGAGGCCCATTTGGGTATATTTGAGTGGAAGATTTTAACGGCTATTCTGGAAGGTGTTAGGGAAAGTCACTGTTGGAGAAGACGGTACAACGCAGAAATTTATAAGTGCTATAAAAACCCAGATATTATAAAATTTATTAAGATCAGCAGAACAAACCGGGCTGCATATGTATTTAGAATGAAGGATTTAAACCATGGTAAAAGGTTCGTTTTGGCATATCCACAGGACAAAGAAGAAGGGGACGACACAAATTGCGATGGATAGACGCATTTGAAAATTGATTTTCCTGTACTGGAGGTTAAGAGTTGGAGAACCATTGTGACCAAGAGAAATGTATGGAAATTTCTTCAAAGGAAAGCCTTGGACCACCTTGAGCTGTCTTGCTATTTATGATGATGTTGAGGAAATTTTTATCTTTTTTCAAGCAGTGATTAAATAATCAATCGAAAATTATTTTTAATTGGTAAAAAATGTTTTTTAAAGAACAAGTTCACTCAGAAAATATTTTTATACGAAAAATTACAATGAAGAACTGTAGGTATAATAATATTTGAAGTTAATAACGCGATAGATAATGGAATGGAATAATGCGATGGATACACGCAATTGAAAAATGATTTTGGTGTACTGGAGGTTAAGAATTGGAGAACCATTGTTACTCAGAGGAATAAATGTGAATCTCTTCAAAGGAAAGCCTTGTCCCACCCTGAATTGTCATGCTATTGATGATAATGAAATTTTTATCTTAATTTCAAATACTGAACAGATAATCAATTGAAACCTTTTTTTTTTAATTGGAAAAAATATTTGTTAAGGATAAATTCATTCAGAAAAATTATTTTTAAACGAAAAATTCAACCGAGCACTATAAGTGTAATGATATTTGAAGTTAATAATTAATAATAACTACTACATATATAAAACATCTAAGATAATAATAAATATAGTTAAAAAAACGCCCATTCAAGTCCCAAAATAAATTATGAAAATCTCCCTGCAAAAAACATACTCATTATTACCATCTAATTAAGGAAATCTTTTCATTCTTTTGTCTACTTCATTTATTTTGTGTCACCATACAATAGGCATCATTTTATCATCCTTAAATATCAAGCATCCCAGGAATTGTATCCTGATATTCTTAAAATATCTTTACACTATAGGTGTAATGATATTTGAAGTAAATAACTAATAATAACTACTATGTATATAAACATTTTGAATAATAATGTAGTCCAAAAAATGCCCTTACAAGCTTTTAAATAATATTTTTATGAAAATCTCCTTGTAAAGTCTCCTCCTCCTTCCTTGTCTCCTTGAAAATCTCCTTTTATAATACTTATTATTTCCAACTAATTAGCGAAATTTTTTCATTCTTTTGTCTACCTCATTATCATAATTTATCTTGTGTCACCAATCAATAGGCATCCTTTTATGATCCTTAACTACCAAGCATTCCAGGAGTGGTATTTTGAAATACTTCAAATACTTTTACACTATAGGTGTAATGATATTTGTAGTTAATAACTAATAATAGCAACTACATATATAAAACATCTAAGATAATTATATAGTCCAAAAAATTCCCTTACAAGCTTATAAATATTTCTTTTATTTAAAGCCCTTAAAGAAAACCATACTGATTATTTCCAACTAATTAACCAAGTCTTTTCATTTTTTTCCTATACCATTATTATTATTTATTTTGTCACCATTCAATAGGCATCATTTTATCATAATTAAATAACAAGCACCCCAGGAATAGTATTCTGATATTCTTCAAATTTCTTGACACTATAGGTGTAATGATATTTGATGGTAATACCTAATAATAAGTACTGCATATATAAAACATTTAGAATAATAACCAAAAAAACGCCTTTACAAGTATGTAAATATTTTTTTATAAAAAGGTTCATAGAAGAAACCATATTTATTATTTTCAACTAATTAACGAAATCTTTTCATTCTTTTGTCTACATCATTAGCACTGTTTATTTAATTTCACCATTCAATAGGCATCATATTAACATCCTTAAATATGTGCATCCCAGGAATGGTATTTTGAGATTCTTCAAATATAATTAAACTGTATAATTATATAAAAAAGGTATAATTATATTTGAAGTTAATAACTTATAATAACTATTGCATATATAATCTAAGATAATTATATAATCCAAAAAAATGGCCTTGCAAGCTTTAAAATAATATTTTTATGAAAATCAAAAATTGTAAAAACATATTCATCCTTTCCAACTAATCAAAGAAATTTTTTCATTCTTTTGTCTGTATCATTATCTCCATTTATTTTGTGTCACCATTCAATAAGCATTCCTTAAATATCAAGCATTCCAGGAATGGTATTCTGAGATTAGAGAAAGGTTGGCTAGTTCTTATCATATCGTCAATGAAGACGAAGGCTTTATTCTCAATTTCGTGCTCAATTTCTGATTCCATCGATTAAATTTGGAAGCGGGTGAGTTCACATTCACCACATAAATTATGATGATATCACGAATGATGCCACCAATGATGTCACCATTTATATCTTGTCACCATGCAATATGCATCATTTTATAAGCCTTAAATATCAAGCATCTCAGGAATGGTATTCTGATATTCTTCAAATATTTTTACACTATAGGTGTAATGATATTTGAAGTTAATAACTCATAATAATTACTACTACTTATATAAAACATCTAAGATAATTATATAGTCCAAAAAATGCCCTTACATGCCCAAAATGCAACAATTACCTTTTAAATAATTTTTTTATGAAAATGATCTTGTAAAAACATACTCATTATAGCCAACTAATTAACGGAATCTTTTAATTCTTTTGTCTACACCATTATCGTCATTTATTTTGTGTCACCATTCAATAGGCATTCCTTAAATATCAAGCATTCCCGGAATGGTATTCTGAGATTAGAGAAAGGTTGGCTAGTTCTTATCATATCGTCAATGAAGACGAAGGCTTTATTCTCAATTTCGTGCTCAATTTCTGATTCCATCGATTAAATTTGGAAGCAGGGTGAGTTCACATTCACCACTAGCGTCGTCTGATAGAAAGTCCCCCTTCTATCCTTACATCAGATAGGCGCACTGAATTGAGATTTCAGCCTTTTCGATCGGGGAGTTTATTAAATTCATTACGTTATGCATTCCAGAAGTACCTGGAGAAACCTCAGGTTTTGATGATTTACGGCAATTTGGGATAGCTTTAGGCATCTTATTTATGGTATTAAAGCTTGCACTTTCAAGGATTTGCACTTAGCTTAATTTGAAGATTCGAATTACAATTTGCGTTATAAGTACATTGAGTATTTCGGAGTATTGGATTAGTTTTTGTTCTGTATTAATCAACTATTAATGAAATATATTAGTAAAACAATTACGAAAATTTGTTTTTTAATGAAACTAACATAGCATCCCTTTCCATTTCTTAACATTATTATAAAGGAAAATAATTTATTAATATTTGTTTTGAATATTAACGTTAATTGTGGACTTAATTAAATTTATTTTTAATAGTTTTAATTCTTAAACAATAAAATTTTATATTAAGTTGTAAAAACAATAAACTGAATAAAAGTATTATATTGCCTATATTTTGAATGCATTATAACCCTAAATTCATATTAAATACAAAATGCAAATATTGTATGAAATTTATCATATAAGCACATTTTATTGCTATTCGTTCATAATAAGATTTCGTAGATAATTAAATGTAAAACTACTAATCACAAAATTCCATTAAAAAATAATTTAACCTATTAACATTTACCAATGAGAGAAATATATCATTTTCAGCTCCTAATTAAAAATAAAAATTTATTTTAAGCAACATTGTATTTAAATTTAAAGCTTTACTTACAGAATTTGTCTTCACACAGCAATAACATCTTTAACATTAATATCTATTGCATCAGTCATTATTTCCTTACACGAATTTTTCTACTGTTTACCATACCAAAACAAAGTACAGTCTAAACTTGTTTCACTGCCAGTAACTCAATCCATTCAATTCCATTTTTAATCCTTTTTTATAATTAAAAATAGATTTTTACTGTGTGAACATTCAAAACTCAATTTAAATTTTTTGAACATAACTCCTTTATGTTACAGCTTTAATACACAAAAAGTACGGAAAAAATATTTAAAAAAGAACTAAAATCAACTCATAATTCACTACACAAACACACATAATCATGTTTATTTTTTAAATCACTTCATAAAATGCAATAACTGATTCCTTGATTAAAAAAAAAAAATTCCACAAAATATATGATTATATATTTCATTTATCAAAACAAATAATTGTATTACAATATATAATTTTAATTTTAACATTTAGAACAAAAATTAAATCTCTGTTTCAAAAACAAAATTTTTTGAAACGTAATGCCTTAACGTACATTTTCCCTTAAATCCCAAAATTATTAAATAGAAACAATATTTGGACCATTCGAACCTTATGGCACATCAATAGCAGCTGTCTAAAAGCGAATATTTCCATATAATACCCGATAAAAGTATCCCCAATGTAATATTCAGTACAATTAACATTCCCCCTGAAACTCTTTCTCGGGCTTTAGAAGCTTATTTTTCGATATTTTTCCTTATGGCATCTCAGAATATATATCAGGCAATGTTTATATACTGGGGAAAACATATTTATTTTCCCCTCGGACTCATGAATGTATATCATTATGGGGATCTTTGATCTTTGGCACCATGCCTTAAGCTCTGGGGAATATTCCCACTTATAGAAAATAAACCCACATCTCTCCTGCATTTGGGGATATCCGTATAGTTTCCTTTAATATTCCTTTTATGTGATCTTTTTGCCATACAGCACGCTCGGTGACTTTATTAGACAGGATGTTGTGTGATCTTTTCAGGTATTCAGTACTCTTTAGAGGATGTGCAGATGAAATATTGCACAAAAATTATACATGTTACAAGTATAAGATAAATTGTTACAAATGATGCACACTACAAGAATATAGTAAATTGTTGTAAATGATGCATGGTACAAGGATATATATGATAAATTGTTACAAAGACTGCATGTTACAAGTATATGGTAAATTGTTATAAATGATGCATGTTGCAAGTATATTTTAAATTGTTATAAATGATGTCTGTTGCATGTATATGGTAAATTACTATAAATGCTTAAAATTTTTTGATAAATGTTGATGACTATTATAAAGACATAAGTAATAAAAATAAAATATTTATTGCCACATCTCAGATTAAAATAAAATTGTATTAATCACTAGATTCTCTATATATATTTCATAATTTTTCATCACAGTTTTTAACTTTTTTTCTTCAGATTAATTAATAGGGCCTGATGGCTGAATGACTAGTTTTCTGGTGCTCGGTGCCATGGTTGCTTGTATTGATTCGGAATCAACTTTAAACCTTAATGGTTCGGAATCCATTTTAAATCGAAGGCCCCGGACTAACATGATTATTGGGCGTAGGACAACCCACCTGATAAAAAGACAACCCATGTATAGAAATCTACCAGTAGGCAGACGGGCTTAGTTCACCATGCGGCTGTTGCACCAATGAAGAAAATTAATATATACATAGAATTTCCTGCTTGAGTTTTAACCCTCTTGAATCTTTTGCATTTTATTTAATGATCTCGGTTATGAAATTCATCTTTGTTGAACATCAGTGGGCCTCATCTACGACTTATGTATCTTCTGAATATCCCACTGACGGGCAATGATAGTAGGACATTTCCTGGGAAGAATTTTTTGGGGGTAATTGCCTCGAATCTGCGCGTTGTATGGGTGAAAACCCGAAAAACTTTACCAGGCAATCTGACTATTAATAAGAGATGCCTTTGCACATATTATCACAATCGCCTCAAGTCTCCCAGCAGTGATTGCAACATTGAACAGGAAATTGTGATATAATTTTAATTTTACTCTTTTTTTTAAATTTCTGGAAAAACGTGCGATGTTTAAAGAATCTTCTTAATTTAAATCAATTATGTTAAATGGGAAATGAAGAAACGTATTAAAAAAAGACATTGATTTTAGATTTTTCATGGAATAAAAACATTTTGTACTAGCATGCTATTTTGAGTGTTTAACCTGTAATATAAAAAAAAATTAAGTCAATTCCTACTTTTTTGCACTATATTGCAGAAAAGTCCTTTATAAATAAAGTGGAAATTTTCCTCTTACATCTGGTACCATCTATTGGTAGATGCATGCAACTAAAATCTAAAAATTTTAAATTATTTAATTAATGAATTAATATTTGAAAAAAACTGTATTAACATTAACATCAAGTGCCATCCACTAAAAGTTTCAAAAAAGTGTATTTGTACTTGAGTGGATGAATAAAATGTATTTTATTAAGGATTGAAAATTGGAACAAGTTATATGTAGGGAGAGTGTAAACTAATAATAGGAATTGAAAAATAATGGATAAATTAAAAGTACACGTTTTTGATTATTTTAAAAAAGTAATAAATAGGAAAATATTCCAAATTACTCTTATTTTTTGGAAGAAATATCATTATACATTGCACAGATTCAGAAATGTTAGGAACTTACAAGTAGTAGATATAAATTGTACATGCAGTTTGCGTGGAACTTACATGTTTTATAATGTAGATATTTTCCTCACATATTTTACTTTCCACAAACTAAGATAGAAAGAACATTATTTTTTGTGAGAATGACATGTTAATGACACTCCGTTTATTCGAGCACATTTTGCTATACAATTTAAAGTTATTCTATCTGGAAAAAATCAATCTGTTGAAGGACAATAAATGCAAAATAAGAAGAAAAAAAGAAAAAAATGTCGTAGTAATCAATATCAGCTCTGATAACATTTTATATCATGTAATACTTTTATGCTTCTACATAATAATCTTGTAACATTACAGCAAAAACTTTACATTTACATAAAATATAAACTACCACAATGATAGAAAACATAAAATATTTATAAGTTATCATAGTTTAGATATTTTCACAAATTAAGAAAATTTGAAAAAATAAATATTATGAAATATTGTATATGCTGTAAAAAATTAGGGGTATATAAATAAAATATTTAAAATGAATTAAAACAATGAAAATTAAATATTACAAAATATTAAATATTATGAAATTAAAAAAAAATTTAAAAATTAAATATAATATTAAGAAAATAAATGTTAAAAAATTAAATTAAATATATTATTATTAAAATATATTAAAATTTAAAAAAAATTTTAAAATAAATATTATGAAATTTAAAAAAAATGAAAAAAAAAAAAAAAAATATAGTATTATAAAATTAAATATATTACTAAAATATATTAAAATTAAAAAATATAAATATGAAATATTGTATACGTCATACTAAATTAGAGATATGCAAATAAAATATTTAAAATGAATCAAAACAATGAAAATTGCTCGGTAAATTTTATGAAATTATACAATTTTAAATAAACTGTATTGCTTAGGCGTTCATATAAAACAAAACAACATAATTGATTCAGTTAAATGTTTAAATTATTATATCAGTTAAAAATTTTAAATTACTATTTAAATAGTTGAGTTAAATAA
The DNA here is from genome assembly GCA_021605075.1 of Caerostris darwini. Classification (NCBI taxonomy): domain Eukaryota; kingdom Metazoa; phylum Arthropoda; class Arachnida; order Araneae; family Araneidae; genus Caerostris; species Caerostris darwini. The sequence continues at coordinate 17,846 of BPLQ01008765.1, forward strand.
ACTGCTCATTTTATACTCTCAGCTACTAAAATATAAGCTATTAAAAAGTCTCATTTAAGTGACTTTACTCATTTTAAGTGACATCTTACATCTCAGTGAAGTTCGCTTTGAGACCATTGAAACATCCATCAGAATTAGCATCCAAGTTACCATACTATACAATAGAAAAAGACAGCACAAAGATATCCTGCACGAAAAGAAGACATTTAATTGATTTGTAAGGTCCAGTATCATGTGTCTTATCTCCTATAGTCACCGCCTTATCCCTAAGGTCTGATATCACATGTCGTCTTATATCCCTACACAAGAAGTTAAGAATTTATCATTGGCGAAAAGGGTATACTGCCAAAGATGTCATATAATTTTAGGTTTAGGACTGGTGTAATTTAATGTCTTATAATTTATAAAATCAGAATGTGTACATTGAATTAGGAAGTTTGTATTTTTTTTTAATTGAAATATAAAAAACATAAAATACCGAAATAAAAAAAAACATTGGGTTAATTTAAATTTGAATACTGATTTTTTCATGATCATGCTCTAAATAGGAGCCCATGTAATATAAAATGAAGTAAAAAGCTTATTTATAACGGTTTGCATTTCATTGACGAAAAATCGATACATGTTCTGCATGATTGGATTTTTCCAAGATTATCAAAGTAAATTACTTGTAAATTTTTCCCCAATAAGCATCTCTATTCCTTTTTTTATTGGAATAGCTATATTTATTTATATAAAAACAAGATATTTATCAGTATATATTTATTTACAAGAATTTAGAAAATTACAGCTTTTACCAGTCCTTTTTATCAATTCCTACTATTAGTTCACACTCTCCCTATATATATCCTGCTCAAATTTTTAATCGTTAATGAGAAACTTTTTATTCATCCACTCAAGTTCAAATACATTTTTTTGTACGGTGGATGGCACTTGATGTTAACATAGTTTTTTAAAATATTAATTCATTAATTAAATTTAATTAATTAATTTTATTTTTTTAGATTTAGTTGCATGTATCTAATAAAAGATGGCGCCAAAGGTAAGGGGAAAATTTCAACTTTATTTGTAAAGGAGTTTTCTGCAATAGTGGAATTGACTTTAAAATTTTTTTTTTTATATTACTTGTTTATAAGATGCGTAGTCAAAAATACAGAAATTTTTATTGGTTATTTTTCAGCTAATTACTGTGAATCATCCTCTTATATACACTGAAAGTTTTCAAGATTGAGGCTTTGTTCCATGCGTTATCTTGATACTTCGCTCCTGAAGGCACTTTAGTTTGTACCTATTGTTTTTATTTTCTATACATATACATTTTCTACGATTTCACAGGACAAGTTCTTCCAGGTTTACTAGTGTCTCTGGAGAAAACCTATTATTAAGTTGTTTAACCAACTTATTCCGTTGGTTTAATAACTTTATTTCATGATTGATACTTCGCTTCTAAATGCACTATCGTTATCCTATCGTTTTTATTTTCTATACGTATATATTTTCTATGGTTTCCCAGGGCAATTTCTACCAGGTTTACAAATGTCTCGGCTGAAATTCTATTATTAAATTGTTCAACCAACTTATTCCTTTGATTTATTAACTTTTAGTTTCATGTTGATGGAAATGAAAAATATTTTAGTCGAAATCTTTAGTAATAGTTAAATAGCAATTAAATCCACAGTCGAGCAGCATCAAATTTGCTAGTCCATTACAAAGACGTAATTAGCGTGTAACGGAATAGCGTGCAGAAGACTAAGTGGAGAGCACTTTTCTGGAAGACACAAACGCACAGCAAAAGTGCATCACGAGATTAACAGAAAGAAGTGGTAAGTAAACTTAGAAGAATAAACAAAAATGGATAATTGTGTAAATAGAAAAAGGTCTAGAATATATAATAAAATAATCAGTATTATAAATAAATAAAAAAAATAAAATAAAATAGGATAATGACATATAAGTTTATTGATATAAAAATAACAATAAACTGTTGGAAAACAAATGTAAAGCTAATGAAGTAAACAAACGAGAAGAAATGTATTTTACTAAAAATATTCTTAGTTTCACAGGACAATTTTTTCGGCTTTTGTTTAAAAGTTCATTTATTATTGAAGTTCAAACAATAAAAATAACAGCTTAAGAATTTCAACGTGTACCGAAAACCACCATATAAATAAAGTTCTTATCAAATAAAAAATTTTAAATTTTATTTTTATAAAAATTTAGCATAAAATATATTAAAAACTTTCTTGAAAATATGCAATAAAAATTTTATTGTAATTTTAAAAAGCCTTGATTTGATTATGCCACTAATTGTTTCATATAACAATGTTTAACAATTGCAAATAACAATGCATTTTCAAAGAATGTATTTCTTGAAAAATTCTGTAAATTTTTACAGAGTATTTAAAAATTTTGGAAGTTTTTAATTAGTAATTACACTTTGCCTTTGAATAAAATTTATTATAATGCTTTTTTTAATTTTATAATAAAATAATAAATTTGATATTTTTTTTTTTAATTTTTTAATAATTAGTCAGTTTGAGAAAAATTTTTATTAGCAAAAATAAATAACAAAATTTAGCAGTACTTTATGAATAAGTTAAAAACATCCATTGATTGTACTATATACGTAAATAAGCCACTATTACTCAAAATAAAATTTATTAATCATACTTAAATAAAAATTTTAACAAGGAAAATAATTGAAAATTATTTGTTTTTAAATTTGGCGTTTGATAAAATAGAAAACAAAAATTATAATTGCCTCAATTATTCCTGATAATAAAATAAACAATAGCTTTTCTTATGAAACAATTTTATTTGCTTACTATCGTTTCAAACATGAAATCAGACAGAAATTGTTGTAATAAATAAATAAATAAATATCAACTGAAACGTAACAATTTAAATACATAAGCTCGATTATATCATCTTTTTAAAGAGAACACAGTTCATAAATTATTCCAATAATGTTCATTTAACTTAGACGATAAGAAAGAGAAAAAAGAAAATTTATGAAACACAGTCACGCAATTAGAATCATTAGATATAATTACTAGATCAAATTTATAAAACTGAAATAGTTCAGTAATTTAATTTGCAGTTATTGTTATCCAATATTGGATAAATTAAAATAAATAAATGATATTTTATAGGAAAATCTTTTGAAATATAAATTAATTGAGCAGTTATAAAAATAAAATAAATTAACCTTTTTGAATAAAAATATTTTAAAACAATTATTAAGAAAATTTAAGAAATATTCCTAACAATCTAATGAATTATTTAATCAATAGATACACAAATTGATTATTATGTAACGAAAAATGTTTATACGAGTAGATAAAGTTATTTAATCTGATGCTGTGAATGGCGTTATCGTTAATCCGCATACATAATCGCTTTAGAGATTTTACCAATTTTATTAACAAACACTCATTATGTAAATTCAGAGCATCAAATTTCAGTACTTAAGGTTTTGAACTCTGAGAGAGTCATTTTATGTTTGCTAATGAAATATAACTAAAACTTTGTTTATCTTGAAAGTAATATTTTCGACTAAGAATAAAATAAATCATTAAGCATCTGTATTTAACGTAAATTATAAAAGATATAAATTAAAAAAAGATCCTAAAAATCATATAGATCTCTATTCTCTATTTCAAAGTCTAGTAAATCTATGTAACATTTTATGTATGCATATATTTAGTTTTGTACCGCTATTTATAAATAAAGAGAAGCATGATAAATTAGTTAAATAATTACATGAATTTATAAATTAGTATGTGACGTTGTTCTCTATCAATATTTAAAAAAGTTGAAGTAATATATGTATATAAGATTATACAAAATCATATAGGATGTCATAGATTTTTGTGCCGTTTCAGTATAATTCAGTAAAATGTCTTTGCTTGTTTTGATCTTACTAGCAAAGTTAAACCGCAGTTGCCGAGCTGAGAAAATCGCAAATGATCTGATAACTGTTAAAGTTTAGATTTTTGGCACTATTCATGAATAAAGATAAGCATGGAAAATTAATTAAATAATTACATAAATTATTCATTAGTATGCAATATTGTTTTCTATCATTATATAAAGAATTTATAAAGTAAAAAATATATTTTATATAACAGTGAATTGAAAAAAAATAGACATTAAACAAGTAATATAAATTTTTGTTTTTTTTAAAGTCAATTCCTACTTTTTTTTCAGTATTGTAGAAAGTCCTTTATAAATAATTTTCATTCCTTTTGTAAGTTTATCTGGCGCCATCTATTGATAGATATATGCAAATTAAATCTAAAATTTTTTTAATTAATTAATTAAATTTAATTAATGAATTAATATTTTAAAAAACTTAATTAACATCCAGTGTCATCCACTACAAGTTCAAAAAAATATATTTCAACTTGAGTGGATGAATAAAAAGTATTTTATTAACGATTGAAAATCTGAACAAGATATATATAGGGAGAGTTTGAGCTAATAGAAGGAATTGAAAAATAAATCTCAATTATGATGCCACCAGATGGCGCCAAAGGATAAAACCAAAAGGTTTTAATTTCATTTAATAATAACAATAATAAATTCATAATTTATAATTTATAATTTATTAATAATTAAATTATTGCACACGGACTAGAGAAAAAAATAATTCATTCGCAGGAAAAATTCAATTTGTGAGAGACTTAGTTTTTATGTTTTAAGAAAACAAATCTCGGGCTTTATATATATCTAGGTATTACTGAATTCAACATTCAGTAATACCTAGATATATATAAACATTCAGTAATACCTAGATATACCTTCTGAAATGCAGATGAAGATCATTTGCTCCAGAATCTCGGGCTTTATATGTAAAGCATTGATTTCCCCCTGCTATTCTTAAATATGCAAACATACCAATGTCAAATACATAAAAATGTCCATAGTGAATTCCTGGATCATGTGATCAGAAAGCAAATGCTTTTGCAATAATATTTTTTTCTGTTAAAAAAAATTCATTAATAGAGAGTTTTTGCATACCGCATTTTTATCGTCCGCTATTTTTTTTCTCCCTAGCACGCATTCTCATAGGAAACATTATTACAGATACGCAAGCGCAATTTCCTATAAGCATGCGCGCTAGGGAGAAAAAAATATCGAACGATAAAAATTCGGTATGCAAAAACTCTCTAATTTTTCTTTAACGGAACAGTAAATACCAATTTGCACTTCAATCTTATTTTTAGTGCACCAATATTAACTTATCTGGTGCTCGGTGCCACAGGTTCTGGGTCGAAACATGGCGGTGACATGAATGTTTGTAGTGGTTTGGAATTCATTTTCAACCGTAGGTTACGATCTAATATGATTGTAGAGAGTTTTGGCGTAGGGCCTGATAACCCTACCCCATAAAAAGGAAACATCTTATGTTACGAAATCTGCTACTAGGCAGACGGTCTTGGCCCACAAGGGCTATTGTGCCAATGAAAAAAATTGTTTTGGTTGTCGCTCTGCGGTCATTTTGTGAACACTTCAGGTTAATTAGACAGGGACCTACAGTTTAACGTGTATTCTGAACCACTAAACAAACATCCATGCCACCACTAGTATTAGAACCTGAAGAACCAAAGGCCAGAGCGCTAACCAATTGGCCATCAGACCACCAATGAAAAAGAAGAAAATATTGAATTATTTAAGTTGTGGAAACTTGATTTCTTTTAATATATATTAATAAAGGATTAGTTTTTATGTAGCATTTTTGATTTTGTACATAATGCACATTATAAGGAATTTCGATTTTGTTATATAATGCCTTTTAATGAATAATAAATTTTATTATATAATTGCCTTTAATGAATTTTAATTTTGTTATATAATGCAAAATGCATTATAGAATGCATTTTGTTATATGTAGAATTGATTTTATTATATAATACTATATAATGCATCTACTTACATAAATGCCATTTTTTGCTAATACATTTTTTTATTTTTGCTATACATTTGCTAATACATTTTTTTTTTAAATTTCAGGTTGTTAAACAATTTTCTCTTGGTTTTCATAAATTATGTTGAAAGAACTCAAAACCATCTTTGAAAAATGAAACAGGAGCAAAAATTTATTAATTTGTCCCAGTTTGTTAATTTTTTTCCGGCTAAGTCATAAAAGTAACAAACAGCACAAAAAAAAAAAAAAAAAACCCCGTCTACGAAAACATTGCGCTTTCATTTCCTTTTAGATCTCTTTTTCCCATTATGTGAAGAAATAGCGTAAGTAATCACATTTCGACTTACCCCAACAAGACATATAGCAAAAAATATCTTCAAAGAATACTAGATACACACAGAAATGTTGAAAGACGTATGCAAATTAATTTTCTTCAAGGCCATGCGGTATTTTATCGAAAGGTATTTCTTAACAATCCCGGTAATTTTCTCACATCAGTAAGCACGTTAGCTTAGTGAAAGAAAAAAAAAACGCCTATTAAAGTCATCCCCCAAGACTTCTAGCAGCTTTTCATCAACTAGTTCAACACGAAGAAATTAGTAAAGAACCCAATGTCAACAAACCATGGAGAACCAGTGTATAAAACTTAGTAAACACCTTTTGTAAAGAATCTGTGATGGTGTTATTTCGCGATACAAGACTATAACAAAAGGGGTTCTCTTCCACTGATTGAATCCTAAAGAAGAAAAAAAAAAAAAAAGGGGGGAAGTTGTTTTCAAAGGTTTTGTTTTCATTTTTGTCCTTTTTTTTTCCAAAGCATCGAAAGTATGTATTTTTTTTTACTGTCCCTTTATCTTTTATCAAAATTCAACGAAGATTAATTTTCGTTTTCTTGGATAAAAAAAAAATTGGCGACATTTTTTTTTTTAAATTTGATTTTATGCTTTTTTATTATGGTGCTACATAATCCATGACCTAGATAGAGCGATTTAATTGATGTTTTTGGTATTGTTGTTAGTGATATTATTTTCTTTGTTCGATTTAGAGATTTTCATGTTAAATTCACTCACTAAAAATAAGTTTCTATCAAATATTACGTTGATTAATTATATGTATCAGACATTTTTAATATTAAAAGTATGAGTTTCTGTAAGAAATAACATATATATTTTACTTATTACAGATTCTAATGCAAATTTAATAGCGATACATAAAAATAATATATATTAATAAAAACATTAGCATTTTTCAGCAATTTATTGCTTTATTAACTTGTTATATAAATAAGTTAATTTATTGCTTTTCCTACTTTTAGAAGGACATTTATTGATATTTATACATAAATATTATTTTTATTTAGTTAATTGTTTAAAATCTTATTAATACAAAAAAAAATCATTTGAAATCTTTTAAAGAATTGTTAAATAAGAATGGATATATGTTAGAAATTGTGAATGAATGCTTTATAGTGATATATTCTTCAAAAATATGAAATTTTTAATAAATCTCTTTTATATTATTTTCATAAAACGAATTAAAAACGATTACTCAATTCCTTTTCTATTGAATAAAAAATAAATTTTCTGCAATTTCCTTTTTTTAGTAGTGTCTTCAGTTAACGTATTTACAAAGATAGCACTTTTAATCTTTTATATATTTTCATATCCTTGAAATTAGTCAAAATTGGTTTATTTATGACAATTAATTCTTTTCTCATTTTTTCAAATTTCTGATATTGTTTTCTCATTTATCTAAGTGTAAATAAAATTAAGAAAATAATGACCAAAATTTATCCTATAAGCTAATTTGTTACTTTTCATGCAAGACAAAATATTTTTGCATTTATCATTAAAATGCAGTATGACAACGGAATACACTTTTATGATAATTATTTTTATTTCGCGAAATTTCATAAATATTTCAAGAATATTGTATAATTTGATATTTAATTCTATCTTTATAGTTGATTTATGCACAATATTGTAATTTATTAAAATTTCATTTTTATTGTCTGTTTTTATAAAATACATATCTATGTATTATTTAAAATTTATAATATTTATTTTTAATTTACACATTAAAACATTTGTCTTCGAACTATTTCTAGTATTTTATATTATGCAATTGTATTAGTGATTGGAATGAATATAAAAATATTCTAAAATCTAATTACCATTACAAAAACAATTAAACAACTACACAACAATTAAAGCTCTACATAATATAAAATATTTCCAGTATTTTATATTATGTAATTGTATTAGAGCTTGGATTCAATGTAAAAATAATTTAAAGCTTTTTACAAAATATTTTTAAATAAAAATATTTTAATGAAACAATGTCTTTATTTTGAAAATAAACAAATTTTTTTGACATGAATAAATTTAAATTTAAATTTACTGAACATCAATTTTTATCGGAATATGTCATCATTTACATACACACACATATATATATATATATGTGTGTGTGTACTAATTCAATCTGCGCTCAATATACAAATTCTTTTATCAAAATGATCTTATAGAATAGCATAATTCTTAAGAAACAAATATGTCCATGATGTAGTTTTAGTACTAAATAAATAATGATTCATATAATCAGAACGAAAACAAAAATTCCAAAAAAGTCTAACCATTTCAGAAATCCCCTGTTTGAATCTTAAAAACCTTGGCAACAATTCAGACATTAACTACACCACCTTCCTCGGCACAATTACAAAACGGAACTGACTGCCAACAATATTTTTTGCTAAAAAGAATTTTTATTAAATTTCTTCTCGCCTCATTCATTTCCCTGGAGCATCAAAGAACTCATCTGTTCTGATATTGCCTGCTGAAGGTATTCATTTAAATTTTGTACTAAGCTCCAAAGCATCTGCTGGTATTGTTCTTCGTTAAGAGCTTTGCAGTGTAATGCATCTGGAGTGTGTAACAACGACCCGCAAGGGAGGTATTCAGACGGAAAAAGACCTGTCAACGACAAAAACAGTAAAGGCAAACGGTTTTTCACTCTTCTTCTTCTTCTTGGTGATTTTCTGGTTTATAGTGCTTATTTGTATTTTGTTTTGTTTTTTAGTAGAAAGAGAAGAATAAAATGCATTTGAAATAAAAATTGCTACCAAATTGATTAGTGAGTTAATGTATTGTAATTTGAAAATTTCTCGAGACAATTGTAAATAAAATTTTCATATGTAACTGTAAATATCAGTAATGATAACAAAAATATATAAACAAGATTACTAAAAAATGAAATATAATAATAATATTGGGATGTTTATTTATTAATAATAAAACCATCATAACGATAATTTATTTCCATTTTGTATTTGCTATTTAGTAATTTATAACAGCCTACCTCCAAATTGGTTACATTTATAATTAGGAGTTTATTTATTATAAAAAAAATTAAATATAATAATAAAAAAATTTTATAATAAAAATATGACATATTATAACGAAATTGCGATGTCCATTTATCAATATCAAAATACTTATAACAATAATTTATTTCAACTTTGCAATTGTCATTTAGTAATTCATAAAAGATTACTTCCAAATTGTTAACAATTTTACTTAGAACTATTATTTATTGTAAAAAAAAGAAATATAATAATAATATTGTAATGTTATATATATATATATATAGTTTTCAATATACAAATCCTTTTATCAAAATAATACTATAGAATAGCATGATGCTTAAGAAACAAGTATATCTTGATGTAGTTTTAGTACTAAATAAATAATGATTCATATAATCAGAACATATATATAACACAAAAACAAAATTTCCAGAAAGCCCTCTTGACCATTTCAGAAATCCTCTGTTTGAATCTTAAAATAAACCTTGTCAGCAATTCAGACATCAACGAAAAAACCTTCCTTTAAATAATTACAAAACAGAACTGACTGCCAAAAATATTTTTTGCCAAAAAGAATTTTTATTAGTACTTTAAATTTCTTCTCGCACAATTCGTTTCCCAGGAGCAACAAAGAACTCATCTATTGTGATATTGCCTGCTGAAGGTATTCATTTGAATTTTCCACTAAACTCCAAGAGCACCTGCTCGTATTGTTCTTCGTTAAGAGCTTTGCAGTGTAATGTATCTGGAGTATGTAACAACGACCGGCATGGGAGGTATTTAGAAGGAAATATACCTGTCAACGACAAAAACAGCAAGCGCAAACGGTTTTTCACTCTTCTTCTTCTTCTTCTTGATGATTTTCTTGTTTAAAGTGTTTATTTGTATTTTGTGTTTTTAGTAGAAGGAGAGGAATAAGATGCATTTGAAATAAAAATTGGTATGAAATTGGTTGGTAGCTAATGAAAATTTCTCAAGACAATTGTAAATAAAATATTTATATGTCATAGAAAATATCAATAATGATAAGAAAAATAAATAAACAATTACAATAATAAATTAAAAAATGTATAAACAAGGATTGTAAAAAATGAAACATAATAATAATTTATGATATTCATTTATTAATATTAAAACCATCATGACAGTAATTTATTTCCACGCTACATTTGCCATTTAGCATTTTATAACAGCCTTCCACGAAGTGGTTAATAATTTTATTTATTTTTTTATTTTACTATTACTATTATTATTATTATTATATTATTTATGTTCTTATTTATTACATTATTAATTTAATTATTTTAAAAAATTGCAATACTTATTTTAATTAAAAAAATATAATTAGCTAGAAGAAATTATTTATTTAATAAAAAAATGTTTAACAATAGTTTAAAAATTCATTTATTTAATTCGTCCTTCAATAGAAATGTTAATTTTTGTAGAAAATTTAGTAAAAAGTAAATATTGATTTTATATCAATTATAAATATATTATAAAAATATATATATATCTTAATATATATTTTTAAAAATACAATCTGCGTTCAATATACAAATCCTTTAAACAAAATAATCTTGTAGAATAACATAATGTTTAAGAAACAAATGTGCCCATGATATAGTTTTAGTACTAAATAAATAATGATCCATATAATTAAAACTTATATAAGACAGAAACAAAAATTCCAAAAAAGTCTAACCATTTCAGAAATCCTCTGTTTGAATCTTAAAAACCTTGGCAACAATTCAGACATCAACTACAACACCTTCCTCGGCACAATTACAAAACGGAACTGACTGCCAACAATATTTTTTTGCTAAAAAGAATTTTTATTATTACTTTAAATTTCTTCTCGCCTCATTCATTTCCCTGGAGCATCAAAGAACTCATCTGTTCTGATATTGCCTGCTGAAGGTATTCATTTAAATTTTGTACTAAGCTCCAAAGCATCTGCTGGTATTGTTCTTCGTTAAGAGCTTTGCAGTGTAATGCATCTGGAGTGTGTAACAACGACCCGCAAGGGAGGTATTCAGACGGAAAAAGACCTGTCAACGACAAAAACAGTAAAGGCAAACGGTTTTTCACTCTTCTTCTTCTTCTTGGTGATTTTCTGGTTTATAGTGCTTATTTGTATTTTGTTTTGTTTTTTAGTAGAAAGAGAAGAATAAAATGCATTTGAAATAAAAATTGCTACCAAATTGATTGGTGAGTTAATGTATTGTAATTTGAAAATTTCTCGAGACAATTGTAAATAAAATTTTCATATGTAACTGTAAATATCAGTAATGATAACAAAAATATATAAACAAGATTACTAAAAAATGAAATATAATAATAATATTGGGATGTTTATTTATTAATAATAAAACCATCATAACAATAATTTATTTCCATTTTGTATTTGCTATTTAGTAATTTATAACAGCCTACCTCCAAATTGGTTACATTTATAATTAGGAGTTTATTTATTATAAAGAAAATTAAATATAATAATAAAAAAAAATTTATAATAAAAAGATGACATATTATAACGAAATTGCGATGTGCATTTATTAATATCAAAATACTTATAACAATAATTTATTTCAACTTTGCAATTGTCATTTAGTAATTTATAAAAGATTACCTCCAAATTGTTAACAATTTTACTTAGAACTATTATTTATTGTAAAAAAAAGAAATATAATAATAATATTGTAATGTTATATATATATATATAGTTTTCAATATACAAATCCTTTTATCAAAATAATACTATAGAATAGCATGATGCTTAAGAAACAAGTATATCTTGATATAGCTTTAGTACTAAATAAATAATGATTCATATAATCAGAACATATATATAACACAAAAACAAAATTTCCAGAAAGCCCTCTTGACCATTTCAGAAATCCTCTGTTTGAATCTTAAAAAAAACCTTGTCAACAATTCAGACATCAACGAAAAAACCTTCCTTTAAATAATTACAAAACAGAACTGACTGCCAAAAATATTTTTTGCCAAAAAGAATTTTTATTAGTACTTTAAATTTCTTCTCGCACAATTCGTTTCCCAGGAGCATCAAAGAACTCATCTATTCTGATATTGCCTGCTGAAGGTATTCATTTGAATTTTCCACTAAACTCCAAGAGCACCTGCTCGTATTGTTCTTCGTTAAGATCTTTGCAGTGTAATGTATCTGGAGTGTGTAACAACGACCGGCATGGGAGGTATTTAGAAGCAAAAAGACCTGTCAACGACAAAAACAGCAAAGGCAAACAGTTTTTCACTCTTCTTCTTCTTCTTCTTGATGATTTTCTTGTTTAAAGTGTTTATTTGTATTTTGTGTTTTTAGTAGAAGGAGAGGAATAAGATGCATTTGAAATAAAAATTGGCATGAAATTGGTTGGTAGCTAATGAAAATTTCTCAAGACAATTGTAAATAAAATATTTATATGTCATAGAAAATATCAATAATGATAAGAAAAATAAATAAACAATTACAACAATAAATTAAAAAATGTATAAACAAGGATTGTAAAAAATGAAACATAATAATAATTTATGATATTCATTTATTAATATTAAAACCATCATGACAGTAATTTATTTCCACGCTACATTTGCCATTTAGCATTTTATAACAGCCTTCCACGAAGTGGTTAATAATTTTATTTATTTTTTTATTTTACTATTACTATTATTATTATTATTATATTATTTATGTTCTTATTTATTACATTATTAATTTAATTATTTTAAAAAATTGCAATACTTATTTTAATTAAAAAAATATAATTAGCTAGAAGAAATTATTTATTTAATAAAAAAATGTTTAACAATAGTTTTAAAATTCATTTATTTAATTCGTCCTTCAATAGAAATGTTAATTTTTGTAGAAAATTTAGTAAAAAGTAAATATTGATTTTATATCAATTATAAATATTTTATATAAAAATATATATATATCTTAATTTATATTTTTAAAAATACAATCTGCGTTCAATATACAAATCCTTTAAACAAAATAATCTTGTAGAATAACATAATGTTTAAGAAACAAATGTGCCCATGATATAGTTTTAGTACTAAATAAATAATGATCCATATAATTAAAACTTATATAAGACAGAAACAAAATTTCCAAAAAAGTCTAATCATTTCAGAAATCCTCTATTTGAATCTTAAAAACCTTGGCAACAATTCAGACATCAACTACAACACCTTCCTCTGCACAATTACAAAACGGAACTGACTGCCAACAATATTTTTTTGCCAAAAAGAATTTTTATTAATGCTTTAAATTTCTTCTCGCCTCATTCATTTCCCTGGAGCATCAAAGAACTCATCTGTTCTGATATTGCCTGCTGAAGGTATTCATTTGAATTTTCCACTAAACTCCAAGAGCACCTGCTCGTATTGTTCTTCGTTAAGAGCTTTGCAGTGTAATGTATCTGGAGTGTGTAACAACGACCCGCATGGGAGATATTTGGAAAGAAAAAGACCTGTCAACGACAAAAACAGCAAAGGCAAACGGTTTTTCACTCTTCTTCTTCTTCTTCTTGATGATTTTCTTGTTTATAGAGCTTATTTGTATTTTTTTTTTTTAGTAGAAGGAGAGGAATAAAATGCATTTGAAATAAAAATTGGTATCAAACTGATTGGTGTATTGCATCTGTTGGTAAATTCTTCTAGAAATTCATGGATTAATGAAATAAAATATATTTATGTAGTTGAAAAAATCAATAAAAAATGTAAAATTAAATACTTAAAAATGAATCATAAGAATAATATTGTGATGTTTAAATATTAATGTTAAAACTATCATAACAATAATTTATTTCCATTTTGCATTTATAACAGTCTTCCACTAAGTTGTCAACAATTTTTATTTATTATTTATTATTTTATTTTTGTTATTTATTTTATTATTATTATTATTATATTTATATTATTATGTATTGTTTTATTATTTTAATTAGTTTAAAAAGTTACAATACCCAATTTAATTAATAAACATATAGTTAGAAGAAATAATTATTTACTTAAAAATAATTAAAAATTTTAGAGAAATATCCTTAATGTAATTAAATTAAGGATTATTCACTTTATTAAATTCAATCTTTAACAGAAATATTAATTTTTGTAGAAAATTTAGTAAAAGAAAATATTGATTTTATATATATATATCATCAATATTTGAGATATATATATCTTAATATATTTTTATATCTTAATATATATTTTATATCTTAATATACATTTATTACTATAAAATCATCAGAACAATAATTTTTTTTTTTTTTTTTTTACCAATTAGCATTTTATATCAGCCTTCCACTAAGTTGCTAACAATTTTATTTAGGACTATAGTTTATTTTATTATTATTATTTTATTTCTATTACTATTGATTGTTTTATTATTTTAATTATTTTAAAAAGTTACAATACTGCTCATTTTAATTAATAAACATATAATTGGCAAGACATTATTTATTTAATAATTTAAAACATAGTGCTTATATCCAGTTTAAAATTCACTTTTATTAAATTTGTCTAGCATGTATGTTAATTTTTTTAACCTCAAATTGTGTATGTATTAAAAAATAATTACAAAATTTGAGAATATATCCAGTATAAAAATTCACTTTATTCAATTCTAACAGCTATGCTAATTTTTTTATTTATATTATTATTGATTATTTTATAATTTTAATTATTTTAAAAAGTATGCAATACTGCATACATAAAATACTGCATAAGTGTACAATATTGCTCATTTTAATAAATAAATTGGAAATAAACATGTAATTAAAAAGAAATAATTATGTATAAAAATAATTACAAAATTTGAGAATATATCCAGTTTAAAAATTCACTTTATTGAATTCTAACAACTGTGTTAATTTTTTTATTAATATTATTATTGATCGTTTTATAATTTTAATTATTTTAAAAAGTTACAATACTGCTCATTTTAATTAAAAAATTGAAATGAATATGTAATTAGCAGGAAATAATTATGTATTAAAAATAATTTAAAAAATTAGTGATATATCGAGTTTAAAAGTCTGTTTTTTAACAGAAATGTTAATTATTGTAGAATATTTAGTAAGAAGAAGATATCTTTATTCCGTTCCATGTTCTAAACAAAATTAATGAGACTGAAAAATGTGTGTCATTATGCATTGTCTTATTCTTTTGCAATTTGCATATTAGTTTCCTTGCTAATTGGTATTTCTACTCTTAAGTAAAAAACTTAATTTTTTTCATATCAATTATTGTTGTATTAATGAAGTATTTTTTCCCGAAATAATGAAGATCAACTTGTTAAATTGTTTTCTAAAAAATAGATTTTGAAAATTATTTTTGAGAAAATACTAAAACAAGATACAAAGTATTTTTTTTTCATTCAATGATAATAAATGTCACTAATTTATATAATACGAAATCAAAGTTAATAAACAATAATAATGCAATTTCCTATACATAATGAATTTTTTAATTATCTTTTAATAAATAATTACTTCTTGCTAATTATATATTTATTAATTAAAATGAGCAATACTGTAACTTTTTAAAATAAGTAAAATAATAAAACAATAATAATAATACAAATAAAAGAATAACAATAATAAAATAAATAATATTCCTAGTAAAATAGTTAACAACTTAGTAGAAGGCTGTTATAAAATAGTAAATGACAAATGCAAAGTGGAAATAAATTATTGTTATGACGATTTTAATATTAATAAATATATATCAAGATATAAAAATGTATAATAAGATATAAAAATATATATTAAGATATATATAAAATATTGATGATATATATAAATTCAATATTTTCTTTTTACTAAATTTTCTACAAAAATTAACATTCCTTTTAATGAATTATTACATGAGTTATAAATGCCATAAAATACCATGCTTTATACACGAATAAAAATTTCACTACATTTAAAAATAATTCTATGAAGTACTAATCTTTTGAAGTTTTATCAATATTAATAGTCATGAATAATAAACCATCTGAATATTTATAATAATAATAAAAAGAGTTTCAAAATAAACAGCCACTGTTCAAAGATTAGAGTAAATATCCTTGATTTCTTTAAAAATAACAAGCACCAAGATTTGGTTAAAGAATGATAAATAACCTGTTAAGGTGAAAGCCTAACAAGTCCAGCCACGAAAGCAAAAAATGTGTAAGGAAATGAAGATAAATGTTGGTGGTAAAACAAGCATGAATAAAAGTGACTTGACAATGATAGTATAATGGACGAAATCTTGAAAAATAGTCCTACATTTCAAAAGCAATCCGTGAAAAATAGTTCTGAATAAGAAGTATAAAATGTAAGGGAGAAAAGCTCAGTTAGACATTTTAGAATAGCTCATGTTTTTCTATAAAATAAGACGACTTAAATATAAATTGTTTATGAATATCATTTATTATATAAAATCCCCTTTTTTATTTATAACAATGGAGGTAATTTTATTTATACTTCGGTTATTATTTTATAACTTAAGAATAACTTATCTTTTCCAAATATTTTAATTTAACTCTGTATTCATGCGAAATTCTACATTGGATTTTGATTTATAATATTTTATAAATAAAAGACGAGATTCTGGTACATTTGATTAAATGTATTTGATTAGAAATTGTCTTATTACTTAAAAATTAAATCATATACAGGGTAATTATAATTAAAGTCCACTAATAGTTACAGAAGAATCATTTAAAGAATCAAAAAAGAATCATTCGTCACAATGAGTTCAGATTTGAAGTGAAGATACTTGAAGAAGGGGGGAAACGGTACGGCATCAAAAATAGTTCCAAAGTGTAATAATAGATGGCGCTGTAAGCGGCCCAAAGAAAGTGAATTCAGCTGCCAATGATATTTTGAATCGAAATTACAACGTTTATTTGGCATGAATTGCACAACTGTAGAGTTCAATGTGTTTGATGGTTTCGGTTTTTTAAACTGAAAAAAATGACTTCAAAGTCATCCTATATTTGTGACACCCATCCACCACAGCAAGGACATACAAATTGGATGGGAAAAATCGATGGAACTTTTATTGATGCCATACAGTTCCCACCTTCTTCAAGTGACTTCAGTTCAAATTTGAACTCATTGTGACGAGTGGTTCTTTTTTTACAGCATTTTGAAAGTGGGACTTTAATCATAATCACCCTGTACATGGTACTTTTGGAATTCCTCTTCATGTAATTACAATTTACTGAAAATTATAATGTTTCTGTATTTGCTTATTAAGTTATGTTGACATAAAGATTTGTTTCTTAAAAATCTTAAATTCTAATTCCAATTTTCTTTCTTATGTATAACGAGTAAATTGTTATTATTATGCTCAAATTATTATTTATTTATTGCACATAGTGTTTCTATGTGCAATAAATATTATGTTATTAGTTTGTTTTTAAAATATATTTATTTTCATTTTAATAATCATTTATTTCTTGGTGGATTAAAAATATTTATCCAGTATATAGAAAAACTTGATTATTTTAAATAATTGAATAATTCTTATAGATGCAAATGCTTATAATAAGTATATATATTCTCTAATTAACTTGATATATCGATAGCGAACTTGATTAATTAACTTGAGATAGCGTCTAATTAACTGGACTTAATATCCTCTAATTAAATGAGATTCTCTATTGTGCGATATGTTCATAATAGCATATCGCACAACAATTATATTTCGCGCTGATCAATTTATAAGAAATTGAAACTGTTACTGTTTATTATGTCGTTTCTTTTTTATTGAAATTGTATGTAGTTAGTTAATGGTGATGAAAAAGTATATTAATACGCTTTATTTGTAAAATTTTAAAATACGTTTTAGAAAAGTAACTAACGTAAAACAAATTATGATAAAACAATTCATCTAGTTAAAATTTTCATAAAAAATGCTATTTTACATTTACGTTTTATGCTACTAGTTAAGTGGAATTTTATTTAAACTTTTATGTTAATCGTCTATTAGATGTTACTAGTATACAATGCAGCAGTTTCCAACCTTGAGTACGCCTACCTATAGTGATACTCAGCCAACCAGTTAGATGTGTGTGAAATTATTAATAATATAACACTAAAGCAAAAACAGGAAGTAATAGGCGCTAACCTAGTAATTATTTGTTGTCCCTTGCCTTATCACTAGCAATATTGTCTATGAGTGTTCTAATTGTCTATTGTTGTGAGTCATTATTTAATAATTGTTCCTTCTAATTGTCTATGAGTAATATCAATGCGAGTCATTTGATTAGTTTGTAGCTAACCTAAGAGCATTGCAATAGAACAAATTATATACATGCGCGCGAGTGTGTGCGAGTGTAATATAAAGAATATACAAAATAAAGACAGGAAAGTCTATACAAAAATACAAAATAATTATATATATATATATATATATATAGATATATAAAGTATACCATTTCCATGAACATTATAAAAATGCAAGATAGAAGTCAAATAATTTAATACCACATATAACACAGACTATTCCGTATCAAAGATAATATTACCATGATTATGCGTGAATTAATTCAATTCGCTTTCATGATTCCACAATTGAAATAAATTGAATGGTAGTTATAAAAGGTAGATAATAGGCCGAAACTACTTCTTTCCAAAATGTGCCTGTGTTTGTCCACTTGTTTAAAAAATAATCTTCATCAAGACTTTTGCTGAGTGAATTCGCCAAATAGTTTTCTGCAACCAAAGAGAAAAATATTTTTAATACTTGTCTGATCCTTCAAAATTTAACAATAAGACAACATGAGTTTGATGTATCGTGTTTCTCTTTGAGTCGAAAACATTAGGATAAAAAAAATGTTCCTCAAAGATAAAATGTAACAGATCTTTATAAGGTTTCACTGGAGAACAAGCATTTTTGTTCTCTAAGAAATTAATTTCTGTCTTCATAACAGTTAAAAAGTGCAAGAAATAAATGATATTGCATTCCTGGGATATTTATCCATTTGTTCTCATAGCAAATGAGATTTGTGCTAGAAAATTAGAAAAGGTTTATAATTGTTGTTTAAATTAAGTCCTGGTTTACCTTCTGTTGTTTTTTTTACTAACACACTGATGATTGTGGACATATTTCTTTTATAAATATAATTATTTAAATATAGTTTCTAAGATGTATGTCTATGATTTTTAAAAATGTAGATTCGGACCTTGTTATATATTTATATATATATATATATATATGTACACTATACTTTTAAAAATATACGTATTTAAACACTAATAATAAAAATATATCTAAAATTATGTAATAAAATAATATTCATGAATTTAAAATTATTTATAATGTGAACTACTCATACAAGTATTTTCGTAAATGATTTGCAAATTTTGAGGCTAATAATAGATTTTTTAAATTTTTAAAGCATTTTATACAATGATAATTTTTTTTTTACAATTTTAGTTTGATATAAAAATTAAAGAATAAATTCATAAAATTAATATTTTGATCTCGATTAATATTTTCCTTAAATATAATATTTCGCCACATAATAGTGTCACATAGGAAATTTTATTTATAATTTTCATTTCTGAATTAAATTATTATTTAGAAAATTTTATAATCTAAAACAATCAAGATTATAAAGTGAATAAAAATAAGAATAGATTTTTAAATAATTTTACATTATTTTACCAATAATCTCATGCATAGAAATTCATGAATTAATTAAACAAAGAATTGTTATTGTTTTTTATAAATGCCATAGAGTAATATATTATCTAATTAGGTTTTTTTATTATAACAAAACCAGAAATATTTGATGAGGTCGCATTTTAAAAGATTAACTTTTAATTCTGAGGTTTTGGCGCCCATCTGCACATCATAGGTATTACAACAGATCCTATTTGCCCATTTTGTGACTCTGGAGAATTATTGGACAGGGACCATCTGCTCGGTTGTGGACTCTTCGTGAATCTACAGAGGAGTCAAAATATTGAGTAGCAAAATCACTCGTTAGGCAATGACCCTGATCTTCTTTCTGTTCTTAGTTCTTAACAATTCTAACGTTCTTAGTGTTATTGTTCTATGTAACGTTTTGCCTAGCCATTAGAAATTAAAAAAAAAATAATTCTGAAAGGACATATTACGCCATTTTTTACTTTGAAAACCTATTTGATACCTCGATGGATTATTCCTAGTATACTAATATTTCATTTTTGTACGATTACGGTACACCACTAGCTGACTAGTGTGAAAATAACTTTAATACTTTTGATTATAAACAAAAATAGAATTTTGGTATACTATGATCGTCTACTAGTGATATCGTGCGACTATAGTCTACTTATGATATCCACGATCGTCTACTCGTGATATCGGACGATTAACAAAGGCCATTTTAGCTAATTAACCATAGCTCTTCTAGCTATTTAAATATAGCCATTCTTGCTATTTAACTAGCCATTCTAACCATTCTAGTCATTCCAGCTGCGTTATGTTAATAGCATTTGCCACCATACCCATTAGTGTTTATTCATTGGCGGGGAATGCTTGATTTTTATTGTTTGCCTTTACTTAACGTTAATTGTTTTAAATGAGTACATAGTTAATAATAGCAGACATATTTGGCATGGTAACCTTTCAAAAACTGGCTATTACTTAGAGCAGGGGTGGCCAACCCGCGGACTCTTCGTTCAAGTTGTTAGCTCGGTTCGTTTAACTTACACCTGCGAATCGTTTTTTTCAAAAATGAAATTGACCAAACACAAAGCAAGCTCAAACATAACGAGTACTAAACTGCAACCAATTACAATTTGAAAATACCCAGATTGAGATCGATTTGCAAAAACTAAGTGAAAGAGTAGAGAATCAAATATCGCATTAGTAAAATAAATATCTTTTAATTACTTCATTTTTTTTATTACGTTTATATTTATATTTCATTTTTAGTGTTATGTATTTCTTTACAATGTGAGTTTAGTATCAGTATTATTACATTATTTATCCTTACATGTAAGAATAATAGTAACCACAAAAATAATAACTCATTTTGATTCAATTCTTCACCCCAAAAATGTCTATAGTGGGTCTAAATCTAATATGGGGATATACAATTTTATATACGGCCAGCGCATATAAAAATAAATTTATATATATTATTTTCTAAAGTGGTCCCCAAGATCATTTGGGTTGGCCACCCCTCATTTAGAGAATTATAATTCTGATCCTATTGTAGCATTCAAATTGAAAAGTTTATACCTGAATTTCTACAATAAAAAATAAAACAGTTTGCTGATCAAAAAGTTTTATCAAACAGACTATTATAAAAGTTTATTGATCAAAATTGTAGCAATGCATAGTTTCAATTTTAGTAAAAAAATTAATCTTCCAGTAAAGGAACTGCTTCAGAAAAAAAAACTCATCATTTAAGGTTTAATAAATATCCCATTTACTGCAATTCAGATTCAAATTAGCATACTCTGATCAGAAACCTCTATTAAATTTGACTTTTAATCAATTCAGATGAGTTAGTATACATTCACAACATTTACCATCTTGACTTATTCCAAGAAGTCTCTTTATCTCTTCACTTCAGTTTGCTTTTAGGAAGTCGTTACTGCTCAGGGTGACACCCCCCAGTTAAAAATTACTTTCTAACTTAATTGTGTTTCCCATTTAGAGAAGTTTAATTACGTCTTCTTGCTTAATTTCAGAGAGAAACTGTCATCGTATTTTGTAAGCAAACAGAACAGAGAGAGAGTAATTGCGAAACATTTACATTTGCTTTTACACTGGCTAGCTTCTAATGCTCTGAGAATCAGAGATCTTTTGGATGAAATTACATTTAATGTATCATTATATTAAATAAAAACAGTTAATCGGGGATGTAATAAAGTCTTTTCTTTATCAGATGTTGTGAAAATGTTGTGATGTTAATATAACAATAAAAAAAGTGTAACATTTGTAATATAAAACTATGCTGATAGATTTATTTCTGGGTTTTTTTTTTTTTTTTTTTTCAATAAAAAAGCCTATTAAATTTAAGCTATTGATTACTTTATATATTTGACTATATTTATTAAATTATATTAGACTACATTTATATTTAATTAAAATTGTGTTTAATTGCTATTAAAGGCAAAAGTAATGCAATACAATAAAAATATCTCCTGTCTTGAAATCAGCCAATAGGCAGACGGCCTTGGCTCACTATGGGGCTGTTGCGACAATGTAGAAGAAGAAAATACAATATGTAACAGTTAATTAATTTAAATTATATGGCATTGCTTTATCTAAATTGCGAAAGCACTGATAGATTTAAGCTGAATTTTATTGATTGAAAATTTGTTACAATAGTCACATTCTCTAAAAGTCGACAAGGTTTAACAATAGTTGCATTAAAAAAAGTAATATAAAAAAATTTTAAAGTCAATTCCAAAGTCAATTTTTTTTTCACTATATTGCAGAAAAGTCCTTTACAAATAAAGTTGAAATTTTTCTCTTACATCTGGCGCCATCTATTGGTAAATGTATACATCTTAAATCTAAGCAAAAACTAAGATTAATTAATTAAATTTAACTAATGAATTAATATTTGAAAAAACTGTATTAACATCCAGTGCCATCCACTACAAGTTCAAAAAAATGTATTTGAACTCGAGTGGATGAATAAAAAGTATTTTATGAAAGATTGAAAATTTGAACAAGATATATATAGGGAGAGTGTGAACTAATAGTAGGAATTGAATAAGAAATTAAAAAGAGCAATTTTAAGTAGTTCAATTAATAAAGTTGCGTTTAACAGTCTATGTGTTGCTAACCATTTAAAATTAGTG
Source organism: Caerostris darwini (assembly GCA_021605075.1). Classification (NCBI taxonomy): domain Eukaryota; kingdom Metazoa; phylum Arthropoda; class Arachnida; order Araneae; family Araneidae; genus Caerostris; species Caerostris darwini. The sequence goes on from BPLQ01008765.1 coordinate 40,965, forward strand.
AACCCAACTGAATTTATTTACTTTCCATTAACTTTAGTAAATGCAACTAAATTCAAATAAAATGTTTTTCGATGTAACTTTAAAAACGCAATTAAGCTAAGGTTAAGTATTTTTCTATTTAAAAGATAGTACTTGCGCTGATACTTATATATTTAATATTTGAATAACCAAATGTTATAGCAATTTTTTTTTTTTAAGATTACAAAATTTATTTCTATTAATTTAATTGTGTACCCAATTTCTTTACTTTCGTTATTTAAGTACTTTTACAAAAAAAAAAAAAAAAAAAAAAAAAAAAAAAAAATTCTTTATCATATTATTTTTCTTCGTGGATTCAATTTTTCTCTTTGTCAAAATATTATGAAACAAATACAGAGAGTCATGTAATTAATTTAGAGAGCTTGGCAATTAGTTTGCTTTTATTTAAATAAATAAATCTTTATTTATTACAATACATGAAATATACTACACTGTCTCTTGTACTTTTTAAGCACTCATTTAATTAAAAGAATGTTCATTAAATTAAAACTACATTTTGGGTCATAACGCTTAAGAGTAAATTTTATTGTGTACGAGTGTTTTGTTTCACGTTTTTTCTTCACTTTGCCCTAAATTAATTTCTAGACAAAAAAAATTAAAAACAACATAATATAACTTGGTGCATTCATAATAAGTAACATATGTTGCCATAAATATAAATAAAGGCAAAACACTGTTTACTTTTTAGAGTTGTGTGTTTTACTTATAAGTTTAATTATGCTTTTAATAAGGACCATGAAATAAGCTGTTTTTAAATATCTTCTTCTTTTTTTTAAATATAATATTTCAAAATTCTTTCTACGTAATGGTATTACTGTTTACTTATTGTAACTTAGAAACTGACAATAGAAAACATTGTTTTGGTTGTATTCTTAAATATTTATGTATTTAATTAGGTACTTTCTATTAACTGGATTGCTATAATAGTAATGATTCATATATTCTAGTAAATTCTAGATTTACAAAGGCAGAAGATAACACGAAATTTTAGTATGTGAAATATTTTGTGTCCTCCTTTTTAATATATATGTTACCTTAAATATAAATAGACGCAAAATACTGTTACAAGTTGTGTATTTTACTTATAAGTTTTTTATGTTTTTAATAAGGACCGAGAAATGAGCTGTTTTCAAAATTATTCTTGATTTTTGGTTGAAATATGTAATTTCAAAAAATTTTCTATTTAATGATATTATTATTTACTTACTATCACATAGAAACTGACATTAGAAAACATTACATTAAAAGATTGTTTAGTTGTACTCTTAAATATTTATGTATCTAATTAAGTACTTCCTATCAACTGGATTGCTGTGGTAATAATGATTAACGTTATATCTGTGCAAAAACAGAATATCACACGAAATTTTTATTTTACATTTACTAACTTAGAAACTGGCATTAGAAAACATTACATTACACATTGTTTAGGTAATACTCTTAAATATTTATGCTTTCAATTGAATACTTCCTATTAACTGAGTTTCTTTGAATAGTAATGACTCAGGACAGATTTATACAAAGGCAGAACATCACACGGAAATGTTATTTTATACTTACTATAAGTTAGAAAATGACATTAGAAATCATTACATTACAATATTGTTTAGGTTGTATTTTTAAATATTTATGAATTTATTTAGATACTTTATATTAACTGATTGCTCTGATTCAGGATAGATTTATACAAAGGCAAAATGTCACACGAAATTTTTATTTTATATTTACTGTCTCTTAGAAACTGACATTAGGAAACATTACATTAAAACATTGTTTAGGTTGTACTCTTAAATATTTATGTATTTAAATACTTACTTCCTATCAACTGAATAGCTCTGATAGTAATGATTCAGGCTAATGAATCACTACTGTCTCTTAGAAACTGACATTAAAAAACATTACATTAAAACATTGTTTAGGTTGTACTCTTAAATATTTATGTATTTAAATACTTACTTCCTATCAACTGGATTACTCTGATAGTAATGATTACTGTTAGGTTTATACAAAAGTAGAATGTCACACTAATATGTGAACATTTTTGTCCTCTTTTTTTTTAATATACTCCATAATTTGGAAGATCATAAAATGACTCTGATTAATGTGGAGGTGAGTTCTGGAATATGTTTTAATTTAAATCAGTATTATTTCACCAAAAAACCCAAATTATTGAGTTGGATTTTTTCTAATGAATATCATATCACAAAAGCGTCATGCTGAGAATAAACTAAGAGGTATCGAGTGAGATATATTTGATGCATTGTTCCATTTCAAAAAACATCTTTAATACAAAATGGTGTTATGGTTTAAGACAATGTTTTGTCTGTCTCAACACAAGATCCTATTTGTTGACAAATAAGTATATATTCCGGTATTTTCTCGGGAAATTCTAACACTCACCCGAATTCCCTGTTACTTCCGAAAGCCAATAGAATTGGAAAAGAAGAGAAACTGGAAAACCATGTTCCCTCCAATTTGCTTTTGTTTTGCTGCTTCTCGAGTGGCCGTGACATGATCGGAATAAACACCAAAAGGTGTGTCCCTTCCATTCTTTGGCGTTGATCTTTTTCCAGCCAATTCTTCACTCGTAACATTTTCGAAACAATTTTCTATCTAAAATAATATTTTATACCGCTTTCTACAATGAACAAACCATATCTCTATTTTAAAAAATGCAGGAAAATACGGGTTTAAGTCTGTTTTTTTTACCACTTATGTTTAATAAATATTACATATTAAGAAACTAAAATAACTGATACATATTTAGTTAATATTAAATATCAATATTAAACATTCAAAATAATGTTTTTTTGCAATGGAAGATTCAGTAAACAACCAAACTGCTTGTTAGAAGTTTTTAGTCTTTTCTTCCATACTGCACATGACTTTGGGACATTATACATGTAAATTTGATAAGATAACAGATCTTCTGCATTATTTGTGGCTTGTTCATGGCATACTAAAGGGTACATTAAGATTCAATGTAGCATATGGAATACCTTATATTCGATAAATTTATAAAGGATATATTACAAAATGAAAATTTAAAAATGACATACGGAATATTAAATGTTTTCTTCATATTTTTAAATAGTACAATATATAATTATAGTAGTGCAATATTACTTTTGTATGATCCTCTTAAGTATTGATTTCATCTATAACTTTAATTTGAAATCAATATAAGTTCCCTTTTTTACAAAGAAAATTCAAATCGTTGTATATTTTTATTACTGTCCATATATATTATATTTATATTTATTTTATTTATATTATAATGCATTGCATATTTATATTATTCATTCATTCTATATTCATAAACTCATAAACAATTGTTTTCAATAAAAATATTTTTTTTGTGTACATGATAATGTTTCCAATATGTTATTGTCTGTTGCATGTTCATGCCATACTAAAGGGTTACATTAATACTCAACATAACATATAATACCTTATATAGTAATACCTTATACAGGATAATTTATAAAGGATATTTTACATAAGGAATATTTTTAAAGTGACATGTGGAATATTAAATGTTGCTTCCTATTTTTAAATAGTACAATATTTAACTATTATTCATATTTAGATTTCTGTATCGTACAAAATTGTGCACCATTACAAGGATATTTATTGTTAGTATGATCATATATATATATATATATATATGTATCTATGAGGATTTCATAGAAATGATGTTTTCAAATTTATATTTATATTAAATATATCCTTTTCTAACCAAAACTACCGTATTTTTCTACATTTTTATTTGAAAAAAAGTTCACATGTCATCCAGTTTTCTTTATGAAAGAGGAGGGAGGTAAAAAATGAGAACCTATCACATTCGAAATTCGTGTTCGCCAAAACACTTCTTTTCGTCAACTACTCACGTCCAGGATCACGCTGCAATATCCCTGTTATAAACCCCCATCGTCTAGTTCTGAGTGTGCGGGGATTGTATTGGCCCCACAACACACTAAGCCCAATATATGCCGATACGAGGACATAGATTCTGAAATTAGATTTTCCCTATATCGGTTGGAATGTTTTTATGCTGCTGGGACTTTATTGCAACCCTATTATAGCGTGCGTTGAAACAACCATCGGTTGATGCCCAGATGCTTTATGGGAAATAAAAGTGGTGAGCTACAGTTCTTTTTTTAAACATTAGATAGAGATGAAGTACTTCTGCTTAGATGCAAAAAAGTAATGCGAAATAAAAGTTTAAAGATCTGGATCGACAAGTTATTTGAGTAACCTTTTGTACTATAACAAGAATAAAAAAAAAGATGTTTAGAAAATAGCTGTTTAGATGTTTAGAAAGAAGCGTAGATTACAACTTTTTTTATCTCTTATTTTGTTAATAGTAACAGATAACGGTTTTTTTTATAACATTTGCTTCATTCCTGTTTTTTTTTTCATTATATTTCAAGCATGGAAGTATTATTTTTAATTTTTATCAGTTATATAATAGTGGTTGATTAATAATCTTATTCTTGAAAATGATATGCATTTCGTTTTCATAAATTATCCTCACTATTTTTTTATGAGATGAATGTCTACTAAATTGAATTTAACGAGGTGATTTCTTCAAAAAATATTGTGCTAAAAAGAAGCCATTGAAGAATATGCTTAAAATCTGGAAGAATATTTTCTATTGAAAAATATTGTAAAGCATTTGAATTTATTATGAATATTTTTCCACTTAAATTTCATATTATTTTGCTTCTTGAATTTATCTTTTCTCTCTTTACCTTATAAGTTATGCTTTTACCATTTACTATTGCTTTTACAATTTACTATTGCTTTTACCATTCTCTATTTTTCTATATTTGCCTTACTTTGAATAAGTTAGATATCAAGATTATTTGTTATTTATTTTTAAAAAAAATTAATTATTTTATTTTGATTCTTTAAATGCAAAACTTTTTGTCTGAAAACAATAGACACTTGGACACACAATAAACATTAGTACTTACAGACACCTGGAAAATATTTTAAAAATATTCCATAACGTAATTAGTCCCTATGATTTTGTCAAGGGTTTTGTATTTCAAAATACACAAATTTCAAATGCGTCTGGGAATTCAGCAGTACTAAAGAATAGCAAATACTAATTATATTTTAGTTAGGATTTCATTCAAATGTTTTATTAGTCAAGATCAGGAAAGTTGATATACGTGAAGCAACTTATTCTAATGTAATGTCATAAACACAATATTATGTTTCCTTATCTAATGGTTGAAGAGTAAATTAAGGGAATCTAGAAATTGAGGTTTGAAAGGAATGCCATCCAGTTAAGGATTGAATTGGATTTTCTGATATCGATTATACAGTAAAGGTTCCGTCTGATTGCTCTTGCAGTTTTTAAAAATAAATGTGAAATATATATATATATATTATTTATAATCCAAAGCAAATTTTTTGCTACTTTCAAACAACAAAATTAATCTAAAAACCTCAGTTGAAGACTAGTAATATAATTCCACTTCTAATATAATATGGTGGTTACTCTATTCTGCTGGTGATAATGTCTGCTATGGATTATTTTGCATTAAATTATCAATAAAAATAACATTTTAGTCAAATATAAATTTTTACAAAAGTATAACAAGCCATAAAAGTTTAAAACTTATAAAAATAATTTAACTTAAAATTTGGTTCATAAAGTTTTACTGTACACAATAACAAATTTTTAAAAACTAAGAAGTTAAATGACTGATTTAATCTACATAAGTAATACATTTTCAATGGAATTAATAAAAAGTTTTTATTAAATTTCTAATAATTCAAAAAGGTTTTAATAATACATAGCATAAAATAAACGCGATTAATGTTAAAAAAAGAAACAAATGATTTATGAAGTAGAACTCAGCATAAATTTTTATTAAACAATGTGTTCATATTCATAACATATAGCAATAATTTATTTCTAAATAAAAACAATTTACTTTCATACTTTTTTATTTTAGAAACGGTCCGAACCAATAAAAATATTTTAAGGAGCACATTTTTAAATTCATACATTTTTAAATTGACTAAAATTTCAAAAATCTATTAGGTCGAAACAAAAAAGAATTTTCGTTCGTAGCTTTCAAACCGATTAAATTTCCAAAAGTCTGAAAAGTTTTCAGATAATTTAATAAAGCCTTAAACTATGCATGTTCGCCATTTAACGCTTGCTTTGTGGTATTGTATTTTATGGAAGGGGAAAAAGTTTTCGATTCGACTTGAAGAATTTTCAGAAATATCATCAGTGAAGTATTAAATTAATGGACATTTCTTCCTCGTTCTTAAATTAAATGTTTGAAAGAAGATTTGTAATTACAAAATGAAAAAGATATTAAAAAGGTGATTCTTCAGAACATTGAAAAAGAGTGAAGAACTTCTTATTGCTTTATACTTCATAAATTTATTTTCGCTTTTCGAAATAAATCTTTATTTTATGAATATTTAAAAATTCTTTTTATTGTAAAGAGGAATTTTTTTATTTGATTTAAAATTTTTGAAGATACCATATTTTTCTCATCGATTAAAATTTATTAAAAGTAAGCCTTATTTGTTACTTAAACAATTAATTTTTAAAACATTCAAAGCTATTTCACTTAAACTGTTTTTTTATTTATATTTGCCCTTTTTTGTGAAATATGTAAACTAATTCCCATTGCCAATGAATTAATAAATTGTCTTAATAAAGCAAATGTTATTTAGTAAAAGTTATTCAGTAAATTTTTTTTAATTATTTAGTATTTTTCTTCAACAATTGACTCTTATTTAACACAATTATTACTATTAGGTTAAATGAACGTCACTTGTTTTGAATTATAAATATTGAAACACAATTTAATTAAATACAAGAAAATCAATTTACACCTTATATAAAACAGCAAAAATGGGCACCCAACTCATTAAATCACAATTATGACTTATGCTCCATTAACTAATAAGATATATATTTTTCATCAAAGTAAATTATAAAAATTGAATAGTATAACACGTTCACTTCTACCTATTTAATGAAAATTTACATTTGTATGGTTATTTTAATATTGACACAAAATTAATGTGACTGTTGTTAAAGTCTAAAAATTTGTGACTTATTTAATCAAGAAATGCATCATATATAAAGAATAAGGCAATAAGAAGAAATATAAAAATTTACGATTTGCTTTTTCACAAAGCCCAAAAACGGTAAAATGCAATAACAGGCCAAAATAGAAAGTGATTTAAACAAATTCCATATATTATATATTATTATATATATTAACGCCATTTCTTACTATTTAGTGATTTTTACATGTACTTTCTATTAAATTCCATAAACAAAGGAAAACTGGTGGATTTGGATAAATTCAAGTTTATGTCGAAACTTTTTTTTTATTTTTCCTTAATCATATTGATTATAATGAACATAATAACAAAAGATAATAGATATATAATTTATGGTAACTTCTTTACTATTTTATTATTTACGAAGAGAGCAATAATTAGATAGTCTATTTGTTTAATATTATAAACTAAACTTGTACTAAAAACTATTTTGAAATTGATATCTGATAATCTTACATAATTTGTTTTCATTAAAAATTGTTTCTGATAAGGTAATGTAATAGTCACATTCGAATTAAAGAAACTTAGTTGAATGTTATAATTTCATTAAAAACATTAAGAAACTTTGTATTTATATTTTGTAAATAAAGGTGTATATAGTAAAGGTAAATATAGTAATTTTCCAGCATTGTTCAACAATATAACAGATTTATGAAATTTATCTGTTAAATTATCAGGATTAAAATAAAATAATTTAACCTGCGCAAATATGTAAAATAAAATTTATAATAACTACAAATGTTATTATTTATAAAAAGTTAAATATATAAATATATGATATTAACTATTACTTTAAATAAAAAATATTAAAAAAAATTAAATTCTAATTATCTTTAAACAAAAACTAATTCAGTGCAATGTGCGCATTTGATTTTAAAAAAAAATAATTTACATATATGTAATTAGGAATTTTGTGGGGCATTATTACAAAAGCGGATATTCTTTAAAAAAAAAAAAAAAAAAGGAAAACTAACTTGAATTCTAAAAAAAAATAAATTTATTGAAGAAATAAATAAATGAATAAATAACATCTATCAGAACAATAAAATGAATTACAACTATAGTTCTCATCAGGCCATAAGCTCTTCTCAAATGAAGAGACAACGTTATCAGCCCTGGTGCTTTAGGTTCCGAACTGGGAAATAAATAAACCAATCAACTATACATCTTTCACATAATCAATTCCAGTTGGAATCCGTGATAAGCAAAGCATTGTTGAGCATTATTCCGCAGCTTACCTTCCGCATTGAAAAGTTTATCTAATTGATGGAATCGTGGTACGACATAATCTTTTGTGTTAACTTATCGCCTGTGCTTTCACTAGACTAGATCCGATGGAACTTCTATTCATGTTAATAGATCTATACAATAAAGTCAAACAGAAAAGCCTCTGAATTAATTGTAGAAGACTGGCATGTTCAGATGTTGGTTTGTTGGTTAACAAACTACTGTGCTCAAAAAGTAAGACCAATTATTATTTTTTTTTCAAAAAGTATTTATTTATTCTTCCAACTTTATTTCATCTGCTTCAAAGTAATCCCTTCCGGACACAATGCAGTTATGCCAACTGTTTTTCCAATCCTCAATGCATGATAAAAAAAGTCATCGGCAGGGATGGCCTTCAAAGCGCGAGCCGATTCACGTTGAATCTCTTCAATCGACTCAAAACGGTGTCTCCGAAGTGGTCTTTTGAGTCTAGGGAATACCAAGAAATCGCACGGTATGAATACGGTGGTTGTGGAACGATATGAGTTTCATTTTTGGCAAAAAAGTCACGAAGAATCAATGCAGTGTGTGCTGGTGTATTCAGTGTTTTCGGTACCAATCGATATTTGACGCATGTGAGGCTCAAAAGGGAATTGACCGCCCGTTTTGTAATTCCAACATCAGCAGCAAGGTCTGTAATTGTAAATCGACGCTTTGCAAGCACCGAATCTTTAATTTTTCGGACATGAGCTTCGTCGGTTGAGGTTGATGCTAGACCAAAGGGCTCTTCGCGCGTTCTCTGCCTTCTTTGAACTGTTTATACCACTTCTAAGCTTTTCTTCTCGATGTAGAAATGCTCACCGAATGCCTTATGCAACATTCTATACGTTTCCGCAAACAGAATTTAATGCAAGTTCTTTGCTCAATTCATTCAGACATTTCAGAAATCGCCCGAATCAGTTTTAGCGTCTCACAAAGCCAAGCGTAACTCAAACACTTATGAATATTTTGATGTCACATTTCACACAGACGTCAAGGACAGTGCTAGCAACATAAAAAATAAAAATAATTGAAATTCCATAAGCCCCGGGAATTTTAAATTGAAAATTGGTCTCACGTTTTGGACACAGTAGTAAAATCCTTATTAATCAATCATTTTAAGCATTTGTGGTTTTAGGTAAATTGCAAAATGAAAATAGTTATGACTTAGTTGCAACGTTAATTGTATGGTGATAACGTGATTTGGTTACGTGTAAAAGAATTAAAGCTTTATACCACTTCGTGATGTGTTAATAAATTAATGGTTATGCCTTAGAACTACTTGTTTAGAAAAATAAGTAGAATGGGTGGAGATGGTTACAGAATTTCTAAAATTGATATAAATCATTTCAGTTTCCCTGCTTTTTTCCCAGTACGGCATGCAAATGAAGGAATTGTATGTTGAGCTGGAAGAATTTTGTCCTCATCGCCAACATCAAAGAGACCATTTAACTTTGGCTCATGTCTAGTAATAAAAGTTAAAGGAATTCATGAATCAAAATGAGAAAAAACAAGTAATAATATAGAAAAACATTTTTTAAAGTCAATTCCTACTTTTTTTCACTGATGATTTTTTTCACTGACAAAAAATGATTGAAAATTATTTATAAAGAACTTTCTGCAATAATTTTTTTTAAATTTATCTGGTGCCATCTATTGGTAGATATATGCAACTTAAATCTAAAAATAAATTAAAATTAATTAATTTAATTTAATAACTGAATTAATTTTCAAAAAAAAGTGTATTAACATCAAGTGTCATCCACTACAAGTTCCAAAAAAATGTATTTGAATTTGAGTGGATGAATAAAAAGTATTTTATTAATGATTGAAAATTTGAACAAGATATATATAGGGACAGTGTGAGCTAATAGAAGGAATTGAAAAAAAGAAACAAGCATCAGATCATATTAGTTTTTTTTTTCTTATTAAAATATTCACGAAGATTTTTCAAAATTGGAATATATCTATTTCAATACATAATGTTTTTATAAGTAGGCAAATGAAATCCACTTTTTAATTTATTAATTCCTATTAATATTTCAAAAAGAATCAATTTTAAACATCAACATGCATTAATAAAATTATGTCTATACATCTTTGCAAATGCTGTGCTAAAACAATTTAAGTTATAATAAGTTGAGCAGTTGTTGTATCTATTATTATAATAGTTTATATATTAAATATTTTATACGTTGCTCAGATATTAAAAAATTACCATTTAATTTTGTATAGTTATTCGTTGGAGCGATGTGAAAGAATTACCTTTGCTTTCTTACTAAATATGCATGAAAATTGGGGTTTATTTTTAATCATATCATGCCATTTAAAAAAAAACATACTTGTCATTTCTGAGCTCCAGGCAATAACGTATTATGTATCAAAGAAGACTGTCAACTTCTTAAAAATATCCAGTCAGTCACAATTTTTTAAAATAAATCTTGTTGGTGCATCTTTTGACTTCTTTTTTTTCTTCTTTAATACATTGAAAGGCTTAGGGGATCGTGTGACTTGAAGTAATAGGCAAAAAACACCTCTTTTAAGATTTGTTAGCTACAATATTGTATTTTATTTAAAGCAAATAAAAAGGAATTCTTGATTACACTTTTATAATACATTAAAATATAGGACAAAAGAGTTTTAAAAGGAAGACTTATAAATATATAGTAAATGTTAAACAGTGCAAGAGTTCTATGCATCATCATCATCATTGGCGCAACAGCCCAGTGCGGGCCAAGGCCGTCTACCTACTGGTAGATTTCAAGACGATAGATGTTTTTCTTTTTACGGGTTAGGGATGTCAGCTCTACGCCCAACACTAAACAGTCTTATGAGACCGAAACCTACGGCTTAAAGTGGATTCTGAACCGTTTGCAAACATCCATGACACCATCGGGACTCGAACCCGAAACCTGTGGTACCGAGCGCCAGTGTTCTAAGCACTCGGCCATTAGTTTTATGCATAGTTAAATATAAATGGTGTCAAATGTATATATAAGGCCATGTTTCAAAAATTACATGTATTGCTATAAACCCAATAAAAAGATTAAAACATATCTTACATATTTTCACCTATAATTTCAAAGCTTTTTATTAGTATTTTATTCAAATAAATTTTAATTTTATGTTTCTATAATCAGTTTTCAAAAAGGAGACATTTATTTCAATTTATTCAGCAAAATTAAAATTATTTTTTCCATTATATATATATATTTTTATTTATGCATCAAATAAATTTCATAAGGAATTCTTTTAAATTTAATCTTTCGAATAAACTTGTTTCAGCCAAGTAAAGTTTTTATTTTGAAACATAATAATTTAAATTTCTATATTCATCAGTCAAATTTAATGTACATTACCCTCTATAAAAATGACATTTATGAACACTTAAATGCAAATTATTAACTGTCAAATTCGCTACCTAATTTATAAATGATTATTGCATTAATTACCGTCAAGTCAAAGTGCTATAATGGATAATATAAAAATAATTTCTGTATTATATGATGTTAACATATGAGGTCTAATATAAATGATAATGTAACGTTTATTACTCTATTTAAACATTAATTTACTTTATTGTATAACTGTGAATTTCCGAAATGTTTCTAAAGATTATTAATCTCATATCTAACATTAACTTCTACATTCTCTAGTATCTCTTTTAATTAACTCATTTATATTTAACTTTGTAATAATAACAATAATTCAATTAATTTAATTAAAAATATTTTATAAATTTTGATATGCATCTTTAAGTGTTAGTGATGATTAATGAGATTCTAGTGATGTTATTAATTTGAATGACAGCTGTTGCCATATAAACAGTTGCAAAGAATTATTTACATTGGTATTATAATACACATACTAGCATCTGAATTTTTTATTTTCAAGTTAGGTTATAAAGTTAATTTATGGATTACGTCTAAAAATATTTTAATTAACGTAAACCAATTTATGGCAGAAAATAACTGCTACAATAAACATCACACATTCTTTTGTTAATTTAATTCATTTAATTTTTCATGTTATATACAGTGTGTGTGTGTGTGTGTGTGTTTCATGCTACATATCATGTTATATTCCTTTTTCAGGTTATACATATTTTACTTGTAAAAAAAGGGATAATTTTTCAGGATTCACATTTTCAAAAGCATAAAACAAGAAAATTTCAAGTTCCTGCATTAAATTATAATAAAGTTTTATTTCAAATATTTGGATCTTTTATTAAGGTATTTTAAATATAAAGCATTTTTATGCAAAAAATGTTATCTAAATATGAAAGGATTCTCATTACATTTTGCATTATTATCTATCGAAAGGATGTGAATAATCTCCTTTTCTTTTTGATAAATTTATGATGATGGAAATTAATACTCTATATATAGCATATTGTATATCTTATCATCCATATTAAACATTGAAGATCTCAAGTCGTTTGATGATAAAAACTTTAAAACATTCTTATTATTGTTTATACAACAATGAATAAAACTTCAATACATAGACTGGAACTTTTTAACAATTTTGCCCTAGGCCTTGACTATAATTTTAATGCAAAATTTCACTTCTAATTTTCGTGGAAGAGAAATTGTATAAATGGATGATGATGCTATGCATGTTAAACAGACTTGCTTAGTCCTCCTCTAATGCCCTATCAAGTTCATCATCGACTTGTAAAGCAACCTACATTAACATATTAATACGAAATAAAATATTTTCTTCCTCACTTTAACTAATATCTTCAAGCAATGTAAAGCGAAGCCTCCATTATACAAAGTGAAAATCATTTCTTACGGTGTAATGGTCTTAAGTTAGATTATGGTACTGGAGAAGTTATTATAAAGTGGAACAATTAAATGTGGGGCAGATTAATTTGGAAACTTTTGAAACCCATTAAATTATTCAGAGTGTTGTTTACTGGTTGTACTAGATACTTATGGATTGAAATATATATGTTGATACTTGTACTACTAAGTTTCAATATAATGAAACATTGTCTCATTTTGTGATAACTTTAATAATTTTCCACATGAGAATATAAACAAAGGAATATTTGCTATTGCATAAAGACATAATTGAACCAATACTATATTACATTCCTAACAATAATAATAGATACGATACAACAACATAAATAATACACGTAAATTAGAAGAAATGGAATTATTAGTATGAAATTGAAAAAAAGGAGGTATGTGTCACAGAATTTGGAAATAACAGTATTGATACTGGAAATACACTGAAGTGACAAAAGTCATGGGATAGCAATACGCAAATTTTCAGATGGCAGTAGCATCGCGTAGAACAGGTATAAATGGTAGAACACGTAGAACAGGTAGAACAGGTATATCGCAGAGCTTTCATTTCTGTTCAAGTTATTCATGTGAAGAGGTTTTGACGTGATGATCACCTCACGACAGGAATTAACAGACTTTGAACGCGGAATGTTAGTTGGAGCTAGACGCATGGGTCATGCCATTTCGGAAATCGTTAGGGAATTCAACATTCCCAGATCCACTGTGTCAAGAGTGTGCCGAGAGTATGAAATTTCAGGCATAACATCCCACCATGGACAGCGCAGTGGCCGACCGCCTGCACTTAACGACCGAGATCGGCGACGTCTGCAAAGAGTCGTAAATTCTAACAGACAAGCAACACTGCGTCAAATAACCGCAGAAATCAATGTGGGACGTACAAGGGACTTGTCTGTTAGAACTGTGCGGAGAAATTTGCCTTTCTTGGGCTATTCCAGCAGAAGACCGACTCGAGTGCCTTTACTGACAGAACGACATCGCTTGCAGCTACTCTCGTGGGCACGTGAGCATATCGGTTGGTCCCTAGATGAATGGAAAACCGTGGCCTGGTCCGATGAGTCACGATTTCAGTTGGTAAGAGCTGATGGCAGGGTTCGAGTGTGGCGCAGACCCCACGAAGCCATGGACCCAAACTGTCAGCAAGGCACTGTTCAAGCTGGTGGTGGCTCCGTAATGGTGTGGGATATTTTTTCATGGCATGGACTTGGTCCTCTGGTGCGACTGGACCGAACATTGACTAGAAATGCTTATGTTCAGCTACTTGGAGATCACTTGCAGCCATTCATGGACTTCATGTACCCAAACAACGATGTGATTTTTATGGATGACAATGCGCCATGTCACCGGGCCACAACTGTTCGCGATTGGTTTGAAGAACATTCTGGACAATTCCAACGAATGATCTGGCCACCTAGATCCCCCGACATGAATCCCATCGAGCATTTATGGGACATCATTGAGAGGTCTGTTCGTGCCCAAAATCCTGCACCATCAACGCTTTCACAATTATGGACGTCTATCGAGACAGCATGGCTCAATATTCCTGCAGAAGACTTCCAACGACTTGTTGAGTCCATGCCACGTCGAGTTGCTGCACTTCGGCGGACGAAAGGAGGGCCGACACGATATTAAGAGGTATCCCATGAATTTTGTCACTTCAGTGTAAAAGAGTATATTAGAAATTCCATTGAACTATATTTTATAATATAAATTATTCTGTTGTTTGATTTATAAGGTATATAACATTACAAAACTATTTAAAGACAATATGAAACTCTTTAAATTATATCTTTAGAATTCAATATGAAAATATATATCTTTAGATCACAATATGAAAACATATATCTTTAGATCACAATATGAAATTCTTTAAATTGTTTTTAATCCTGTAGTAAAAAAGTGGACTGCACTATTTTAGCCCCACAATATAAGGACATATCCATAGGGCAGAATATCTTTTTATTGCATTCGAAGAGCAGTTGTACAAGTTGCTAAGTTGTCATATGCCACCATTGTGAAATGTTTGTTTAATTTTTGGTGACAGAATGTGAATTCATTTTAGCGCGTTAGTCCGTGATGATCTTGGGTAATGATGAATATTCTATACGTCTCCAGATCTAGAGGGAATAATCTTTGGTTGCAGCTTAGCTCGAGGAACCGTTGTGCAAGCTGTTAAGCTGTCAGATGCCACCCTTGTTGAATACACGTTCAAATTTGTGGTAGCTAACTGTGGATTCTAGCTTGGTAATCAGTGATGATCTTGGGTAATAATGAATATTCTATATATCTCCAGATGTAGAGAGAATAATCTCTGGTTAAAGTGCTCGGAATTCGAAAGCAGCAATATATTTTTATAAGGTGGAAATTCAGATACGACAAAGAAACGGAGCAATAAGTAACAATAATTATTTTGTGTAGTTTAAAATTTTAAAATAAATGCCTGCTGTTTGCTGGCACAACTTATTGAAAATCTTCATCAAAGATACCATCCTTTTTTTTATAGATTATAAATGCGATATTTTTTTATTTAAGAAGATGTACCTAAAGGAACAATTACGAAGGCTGGATATTCTATGATATTATGTTATTCAACGACATAAATAGTACATGTAAAATGGAAGATGTAATAAAATTAGTAATATGAAATTGGAAAACGGAGATCTATGTAACAAAATTTGGAAATAACAACCATGATACTGATAATAAAGAAGTACATTAGAAAATCCATTAAACTATATTTTAAAATATATGCTATTCTCTTATTTGATTTATAAGGTCATTGTTAATGTGAAAAAACGTATCTCTCAATTAAAAGACTAGAATTATATAATATATGTGTTTATATATTTAGTAAATTTGACTATGTTTTAGTTGAAGAGAAAATAATTTATTTTTTTATTAATTCACTGAAGAATGACGAAATGCATGAAAAGGCCAATCAAAACAAAATCAAATTTTTTTAAACTTAAAGTAATGTATTAAAATGTAATATAATAATATAAATGTAATATAATAATGTAATAACTTAAAATAATATAAATTAAATGTATGAAAAGTGCGGCAAACAAAAATTCAGCAAAAATATTCATCAAATAATGATACTGCATTACATATAATACTAACAAAAATATTTATGTTTCATATTATTTTAATATATATGTCAAGAATACCTTTATATACATTATTACATCACAGTCATTGATGTTATTTAATAATAAATGTCTGAGAGACATTTTGAAATTTAATAGCATTGTTTTAAATTTTTCAGAGTAAATTTTGTAACACACTATATAAATTTATATATAAGAATAAGAAAGTAATCAAGATTTAAATTCATATTAGACTAATGAATCCGTTGTAAATTTACTATCTAAAATAGATTAACAAACATATAATTAAGTTAAAGAATTCGTAAAAACTTAGCCACCCTAAAATAATCACTACAAAATATGTCTATTTAATAATTGGTTTATTTGCAATCCTTAAAACTGATTTTTGAAATTTTCATGATTGTGACATTCCTAAATTTTATCTAAATTCTTATATATTTCAAATATATATATGATTCATTTATATATTTGAAAAAGATCAAATATAGTTTGCTGTTATTTTCTTAAATAATTTGTTTATTGTGGTATACATATATCTATCATTGCATATTTGGGGTATAGTCATATGGATTCATATTTCATACAATTCTTATTTACAAACATTTCATATATGAAAGATCATATGAATTTTAGTGAAAACAGAGTAATTATACGTTAACAAATATTTTGCCTTTACAAAAAAAATTAGCTGTATCCAGTTTAGATGAAATAGTAAAAAAATTCTAAATAAAATGCATTTCAGGTTTCATAAATAAAAAAAAACTTTTTTTTTAAATTAACAGTTTAGTTATGCTCATGACTAAGACTTTAATAAAAGGCATAAAAAATACATGATTAAATTCAAAAATATTTTTTTTGTAACGTTTTAAGAATATTATTTGAATTCTTATTCTTTTACAACTATCCCCACTGTTTATTCTAATAATAGAAAATTATGTAATTTATAAAAAAAAAATTTTAATTTTTATACACTTGAATTCTATAAAAAATATAATTCTACAATGATATAAAAATAATGCTGACATACCCTAAAAATAGGAATGAATAGTTATTTTTCTATTAAATTCACAACATTATATAAAATAAAACAATAAGTTTAAAACATTATAAAAAAGAAAACTTTTGCATTTAACTCAATAGTAAATGTAAATTTATAAGTATTTACTAAAATAATTAAAAACTAAAATTTCAAGAATTTTACTTTTTGTTTTCTAATCATCTTCAACTACTTAAGTTTTAATTTTTTAAAATCTTTTTTAGAGTAACAGACGAATTTCTTGTTATTTATTATAAATATCAAATAAAACAAATAAAAAACAGAAAAATAATGTATCCGACTTAATGGGGATTTTTGTGTGTTTGATACTAGCGGAAAAAATGACATAGTTCATTTAGGAAATATCATAAGATGTTTTTTTAATGGTACACTGTCCTTTTTTATGAATTATGAAAACAAATAATCTTGTTACTTTGAGTGCATAAAACAATAAAAAAGCTATTTCTTTTCAGCAAATAACACGGAAGAAAAGCATGGATCAAATCTTTTTTGCAAATTTGTTTTTTGGCATTTTTTTTTTGTGTGTTTGTTATTTTGTTTCTCATATGTACAGTTCGTTTTTATATTCATTTTATTTTTATTCATAAAACTTCTTGAAAGAATGTTTGTTTTCTCTGAAATTGATAGATTTTGTTTTCGGAAATTTAAGATCGAACCATTTATCTTCAAAATTGAAAAACAATCTGACAGTAAGTGAGAAAAATTGTAAACAGTAATAAAGGTAAATAATTTTTATACTCTTTGCATGTTTTTTAAAATTTCAAAACAATATATTTCTTAACTGTTGAAAAAAAAATATTTTTATTAATTAAAAAAAATTAACTTAAATATAATAATTTTCTGTTAATATGGTTTCTACTGTTAATATTAAGTAGAGATTTTTAAGTCAAATTATTTAAACATTTATGAACTGTTAACAGAAGCAGTTCTTACAATATTTTAAAAATTCTATTTTTATACTATAATTGTAATATAAATAATAGTTTAATTTATTATAAAATGATTTATAACAAATAATATCAAAGTTGTTATTTGTAACCTATATAGACTGGGCAACATAAATTCTATTGTTATTTAATTAGTTAAATTAATAATAAAAGAAATAAGAAACAATAAAATAATTTAAATTTAAAAATGACTATTTACAATTTTAGAATATTATGGATATCGAAATTAATATTTTTATTCAATGATTTTGAAGAGTAGTAAAAAAATAATAACTAGTTTAATTATTCAATCATTAAAAATAGAAAGAATATTTACTTTTTCATCTCTTAAAAATTTTCTTAAATCTTAGATCGCCAACAAAGTATGTCGAAAAATATATATATTTTTTAAATTATATAAATATTTCTCACATTACATATATTTTAACATACTTTATCTAATGTATTTAAATTTGTACTCTTATTGCATTATATTTGTGAATGTTTAGTTATGGTTTACTTTTTAAATTAAAAATTTAGAAACCCTAAATATAACTTCGTTTCTGCCGTAGTATTTAATATTTTCCTTTTTGCACGTTTTTCATTAGCAATATACTATTTAAAAAATATGATAACGTGTTTAAATATTCACACAATCAAATACAAATAAAAGCTTAATTACAATATATAAATATAGCAAATATCATATAAGTTTAATTTATTGAAATACTTTTGTTTTTGAGTTATACAAGTACTGATTACCCACATTAAAAATTTCTAAAAGCAAAAAATGTTTCAAATTGCAACATAAAATTAACACTGCTTAAATAAATTATTTTAGAATTGAAGTATGATAATAGTACACATGAAATTATTAATCATAGAAAAACAAATATAACTATTAGAAAGTAAACAATTCTATACAGGTTTTTATTGGTTCTGACATAATGTAAATCATTTTTAAATTTTCTAGACATTTACTGTTACATTTTTTTAAGGAAAGAGTCTCAAATTATTTTTAGGTCAAATATGAGATTTTCTTAGATGATAAATTCCCGTAAGAAAGTCGCTTAAAATTTGCTTTGGCAATTATTGAACTTTTATGTTGTTATTCTGGAGTCATTAAATAACTATTTGCTTGTTTTTGAAATACCTATAAAGCTGCTTGTTTTTGAAATATCTATATACATAAAATACCTATAAAGCTGGAACAGTCTTAAAAATCCTTCAGTTATTAAAGTAATTATTTTTTAAATAAGCTTAATACTATTTAACATTTTAAAAATGCAGTAATTAATTTTTTTTAATAGATCCAAAACAAATAATTTTAAAGGCCTAATGCCTTTAAATGTAGGTATTTCTTTCCTTTTGTAATTTAAAAAAAAAAATATTTTCATGCATTAAAATGTGTAAAATTTAGAAAACATTAATATTAAAAATGAAGCATTATAATGTAATTTACATATTAGATTAAGTGAAAGACAAACACTTGGACAAATTGGCTCACCCATAAAACTTCACTTGTTTCCTTTTGCTCTGTTAATCTAATAAACCACTAAGTGTTCGAGGATAAATTTGTCAGACTACAACTGTAGGCATTATAAACAACAAAAGTGATCTTCGGATTACTCAGGATTGTTCATGGGTCGTATACTTAATTACGTGGTGAAATGGGAAAATACTGGCAGACCAACACAACAATCTTCATTCCAGGAAATATTTATTCCAGCATCAGTTTTAAAAGATAATTTTCCCCATAATCTTTAATTATAAATTAAATAATTTAGTTTTTTAAATTTAATAAATA
Source organism: Caerostris darwini (assembly GCA_021605075.1). Lineage (NCBI taxonomy): Eukaryota > Metazoa > Arthropoda > Arachnida > Araneae > Araneidae > Caerostris > Caerostris darwini. Next base: position 61,076 of record BPLQ01008765.1, read on the forward strand.
CATTTTTCATATAATTAAAATAATGTGCAATTATAATAAATGGGAAAGCTGTTATTTGATCGACAAAATTATATACTGTATACCAAAATTATTTTATCCTTTTCTCAAATATAATTAATGTAATATACTGCCAACAAATCTCCGAAAATAAACTTGTCGAACTGCAACTGCATACATTGTAAACAATAGGTCAGAATTGTGGATACATTTTTGCTGTATGCCTAATTACATGCTGAAACAGTCAAAATACAGAACAGACAATATAAGATTGTATTTACTTAGCTTCTTTAGGAAATAATATTTTTGCATCTTTTATTTATGAACTAAAATTTTTATTAATACAGTATTAAACTTAAAAACAAAATTAATTAAATGAAAGTTTAAAAAAAATAATAATTTAATAAAATTATAAACTAAAATATTATTAATTGATTGTAATTGATTATAAACTAAAATAATGCAAATTTAGAAAAACAATTCTTTCACATCTACAGTATTCCATGGTGTCCTTAATTTGGTTTACATAATAAAATATTAGCCAGTTTTAAAGATACATTATATTACAATTATTGAGTAGAGCAATGCAATATATAAGTAATATATAATAATGATATTCAACAATAAATATGCATAAATAATATATAAATGATTGATTTAAAATGTGATTTAATTAAAAGTTCACTACATGTTGACTCAATCAAAAGTTCAATACACAAAATTTCACTTTACTACATGAGGAAATACAGAAAGATCAACACAACGTCATTAATTATTTATTCAATTAAGAAACACTGCGGCATACTTATGAAATGTTTTCATTTCTAAAAAAATATATAATGTTCTCCGAAATTTAAAGAACACAAAAACTATTTTTTAAATGAAATCTTAATAAAAATATTATATATTTTAATTATGAAATTCATTACATTAAATTTTGTAATAAATTCTACTTATTGAAAGGTAAATGTGTTGTGAATAGATTTAAAATTTTCTGATTAAAAAACAATAAATGCAAACAGAGCAAAATTTAAATAAATATTTATTTATCAACAAATGAGAGGAATATTATTTACACTGAACGAAATTACTTAAAGATATTTGAAAAAAGAGTCAAGAGGTAATAAAATAATTTATTTTTATTGTATAAATTATACATTAATACTGTCAAAATTACTCCATTTTTGTAAAACGTTAATGATGTACCAAATAAAAATTTATCTATCTATTGAATCTACGATTAATGATAATCATAATAATTTTTACGTTTTATTATTTACACATCTTTTATCCTAACAACTGATATAATTTTCTATTTTAATTTAATTCCATTCTTGAATGTTCTTTATCTTAATTATTTCTTTCTTATTCTATCAGTTATCAACAAAATTATTCAATACAAAAAATATCCTAATACTATACCAAAATTCAGTTAACTGTAGAATCTGCGATTTAAGATGATGATAAGATTTAATTATTTATAAATTCCTGTCCTAATTATTGCTAACATTACCATATCATAACTATACTAATTTTATTATGACTACAGCAAACTATTGAATCTATGATTAAAAGTAATCCTAACAATTCTTTTCATTTTATTCTTTACAGATCTCTGTCCTACCAATTAATATCGTTTTCTATTTTATAAGAAATCCATTCTTGAATGGTCACTATCTTAACTATTCATTTCTTATCTTAAGTATCTGTTATTAACAGAATTATTAAATTTAAAAAAGTTATGTTAATACTATACCAAAATTCCACAAACTGTAGAATCTGAGATTTATGATGATGATAAAAATTAATTATTCATAGATTCAGGTCCTAATTATTGCTAACACTATTATATCATAACTATACTAATTCTATTATTACTACAGCTGACTATTGAATCTATGATTAACGATTATCATAATAATTTTTACATTTTATTCTTTACATATATCAAACAACAATTGATTGATTAACAATATCATTTTATAATTTTATTTCAATTCCATTCTTGAATGTTCTTTATCTTAATTATTTCTTTCTTTTACTATCTATTGGTCTTTAACAGAATTATTCAATTTAAAGAAAATATGCTATTATTATACCAAAACTGTAGAATCTGCGATTTATAATGATGATAAAATTGAATTACTGATAGATTCTTGTCCTAAATATTTCTAACACTATCATATCATAACTATTCTAATACTATTCTTCTAACTATTGAATCTGTGATAGATGAAAATAACAAATTTTTGTATTGTATTGACAGATCTTTATCATTTGACCGAGTTGATACAGTATTGTAGAGAATCTGACTTCATAAATGAACACCCCAGCAAACAGATCGACTGAATCTCACTTCCTCCACATTTAATTACATCGCACCTCATTTTCGCCAAACATTAACTGCAACACAGTTTCTCCCATCGCCCACTTAATAATAAGGCGATGCTTTAATCTCGAGTATTTATGAACAATGAACATAAATGGTTCCCGGTTTCTTAATTAGCAACACTCAGTTCCATCATCGAATTTTCAATGGAATAAACCTAACGTCATCACACTGAATGCTTAATCACTTTTCTGAGTTTATTTAAACTGAGTGCATCATTTAAAATTTTGATGTCTATGGATTTAAATACGGTGACTTAATTGAAACCAAGTGGGGAACGGAAAGCTTTAATTGTAATATGAACTTCAAAATGATTTAACCATTTAACATGACGTGTAAGCTATTTCAGAGGTATTTAGTATTTTAATTATTTAATAATAAAATGCATGCACTTTGATTTCAAATAATATATTTTATACTCATAAATAATAGATTTTGTGAATTATATAGCTAATGTAATACATGTGTTTCTCATATATAGTAGAGTAGTGAAGTAGTATTACATTATTGCACTTATTTTAACATATTAGTTTGATTATACAGTAATATATTTTTAATATATATGTGTATTAAAATAAAAATAAAAATTTAATTAAAAATTAGACATTTTAAGACAATCTGAACGTTTGTAATACATTACAAATTTGATTCACAATTTTTAATTAAATGAAAAATAAAAAATATATTTAGACCTACTTTATTTAAAAAAAAAATAAAATTTCAAATAAAATATAGCTATTTTGGGCAATTATAAAAGTATAAATATCATATGACTTTGTTAACACTTTGCAAAAAAATGCATATTGTCTATGGAAATAATTTGACAAGTAATTTTATAGCGTGAATAATAATAAAAAAAAATACTAGAAATATTAAAACATTCATTAATCGAATGAATGAAGTCGGAAGTAATTGAATGAAAATAAAATAATATTTAAATCTACTTCCTATTTAAAAAAGAAGAAATTCAAATAAAATGCAGCTATTTTGTACAATTATAAAAGTGTAACACAATGACTTATAGTGTCAATGTGTTAACATTGCAAATGTATTTATACATACAAATAAGAATATGTTAACATTGAAAAAAAATGTATATTGTCTATGGAAATATTTTGACAAATAAAATACATTATAAAAAAATTACTAGATATATTAAAAAACCAATTGAAGATCACACAAAATATCAAAAAGTATTTGTTTCCTGGATTTGAGGATTTCTCTTTTTAATCAAAAGTAATGTCTTCCTTTTATAAAATATTGTTTGTTTTGAGAAAAGTAATCAAAGGAAAATAAAGGACCTATTCTTCAAGACTTCAAATTCTTATGCTTTTATTATTTCTTTTATACTTTTGTTATTTCTCATTTTATAATTTTTTTTTCATTAAATTGTTGTCACAATGATTTTTTTATTCTTTGTACCAATATATTTTACAGTATTGTTTTCAAAAATAAAACTTTAAAGCCATATAAAAAATCTCTTCGTTATAAATTAATAAACTGTTATTGTATTCAGATTTACAGAAATTTTGTAATGCATTTGTAATTTATGCTGTATTTTAAGACATATTATAATTTACATGAACTTATTATACATATGTGAGATAAAAAAAAATTGCGTCTAATAAGTGATTACTGTATAATGCAAAGGCGTAAAACATTTAAAAACATTAACTATCACCTATTTTGTCTTAGTCACTTTAATGCATTATAATTAAAAATAACAAAATTTGAAAGTAAGAAAAGATTTTAAGCAAACATTTTCAACCAATGTTTAAGAAGTTTAACAGAAATTACATACACACTAGAGCAATTTACACAAGAGTTTCTACTTTTTCAGATAAAAACATTAGAAGTAAGATTCATATGTAAATATTTTTAAATCAGCAATGTTTTTTGAGAAAATAATTTATTAATAAACTTTTATAGGTTTAATGTAATTTTTAAATGAAACAGTTACTTATCAAAACATGCTATGCATTTTATTTCATAAACTCAACATTTGTGTTAAGTAAAATTCATACGTAAATACTTTTTAATCATAGTTGTTTTTTGAGAAAATATTTTTATTTGTAAATTTTTATAAGTGTAACATAATTTTTAAATGAAACAGTGTTTACTTATCAAAAGATGTTTATATGTTTTATTTCGTAAGTGTAAAATTTGTACTGAGTAAAATTCATACGTAAATATTTTTAAAGTTTTATATGATGAATGTAACATTTGTGTGTAAATTTGATAAGTTAATATGTTTACGTCAAAACATGTTTACTTATCATACCTATCAATAACAAAACATTTGAAAACAACTCTATGATGTAAACTCTACAAAAGAGAAAGATAAAAACAAATTATTTTTAAATAATGTTTGAATAAAAATTAATTGGCATAAAAATTTGTAATTACACCGAAAATTCCTATTATTTGTTTGAAACCAAGTAAAAGAAATGAAAATAAATACAAATATATAATATTTAGATGATATCACATACGATCAATCTCTGTATAAAATATTTCCTAAAATAACAAATGCAATGTGGCAGCTATAAATAAAGGCTAAAAATAAAAATAAAAATCTTAAATCATTTGGAAAAAAAAAACGATTTTACAGTATGTTATTTTCATATTATCTATTCCTAGCAACCCATTGGCGAGAAAACTTATGTAGCAATCACCTCAAAATAATTTGTAAGGAATAAATGCTATAAAACAGAAGAAATAATTCACCATTTTGAAATTTAAACCACACACGTAGTAAAAAAATGTTTTTCTTCTGAATAGAATTGAAAATTGAGGATGGTAGACTCAGAGAGATTTCGGTAAAGACGAAAAGCAAGAAGGAAAAAAAGTAATTTTTCACTTCTTTCCGAGTTACAGTGGACAATTCTTTCCCAACGTAATTGAAAGGGTATTTTTTTATAGTTTTTTTCAACAGAAAAAATAAATAAATAAAAAGATCACATTCGAGAGCTCTTAAATAGGATGTCTCACTATTCAGATTAAAGTGATTCAATTAGTTTTAAAAGGTACATCAAATGAAATCACTCAATTTGGTGACATTACTATAATCGAATTTCATACAGATTTATATAAATATTCAATTTCCTTATTAAATTATTACCTTTACCAGTGGTTTTTTCATCATATATTAATCAGGAATTTTTTATGTATGTCTTCTTTTCTTGACAATTACTTATTTGACAATTTTATAAGAATTATGCTGTTAAATGCTGTACAAATCATAGTGTTTTTGATAATAAATAATATAAGTTAACATCCATATAATTAAGCAATTTAAGTTACAAAATAGTTTGATAAACATTCATTTTTAGGGACAATTTTACATAATTAATACACATTAATTTAATGAATTTGAAAGTACAGAATTCTACAATGATATAAAATACATTATTATATTCTTAAGAAAAAGATACAAAAAATGTAATCGATCATTATTCAAATTAATGTTAATTTGTAAACTGTAAGTTTTCTGACAGAAATTTGAATAACAGTCTAAAAAGTTTGGGAATAATTCTTTAAACACTCAATAATCTCCATACATTCAAATTCTAATTTATTTTGCATGTTCTCAAAAATTATCAAATTTGTGGTTCATTGTATAGCCAAAATAATTTATTGTTTTACTGATATTAATTGTTTTGCAAATATCATATTATTCGGTAATGTTTTTTAAAAGATGTTTAAAATAAGTTCACAATATAAAACTATTTCTTTTCTTTCAAAATTATTTCAGGATAATTGTTGTAATCATATTATCCCGAATTTATGAAAAAAAAGACTATAGAAGATTCCAGGAATAAAGTGAATTTCACAGAAAAGTTAGAGAAGATGCAATTTAAAAGGGAAAAATACCAAAGATACTGTAATTTCTGAATAAAATCGAAGAAAATATTAGGTTCATTCCCATTTAGAATAATAAGTATCAAGTTAAAATAATTAACCTTTTGTATATAAATGTATTATTTCAACGTTAATTGTTCAGATAATTTTATTTCAAAAAAATTATTGGTTAATATATTGCTACATCTAATTTTAAAAGTGCTACCAAATATACTTAATATAGTTAATAAAATCTATGATTGTTCTCATTATATTAGTTCTAAAATTATATGAGGTACCTAAAAAATTGAGTATAAGGATTACATTACAGTTTTTAATAAATAATTTCGTCTTGAACATTTTGTTATTTAAAATTTAGACTCAAAAACTATCATAATAATTTAATTAATTTATCATCTCACAAAAACTTATAATGTATTTTCTGCAGTGTAATTTTCTAAAAGTTAAAATATTTTGTTTATATATTTATTAAGTTAACTTATTCATCTTAAAGTGGTTTAAATATTTTTATTTTATATTCTTTTAAATAAATGTTCTTTTCATTCAATGAATTTATAAATATATTTCTGAAAATGAGAAAAAATTCCTTGAATATTATGATTTAAAATTTAAAGTATTATTCATATATTAAAATATTCCTAATATTTATATATAAAATTCATTTAAGGATTTGAAGTTCCAAAATTTTAAATTAGCACAGTTTTCTCATTTTCATTGAATATTGAACAAAAAAAAATTGCTATTTAAACTTTGGATTATTATTGACAAATTTCTACGATATATCAGAATGTTCTTTACTTACTATTTTAATTTTTTAATTACTTTGCATGAATATTAAATTCTAATTTCGTTTTTTTCAGTCGTTTTGCTAGATAACAAATTTTGATTGACAATAATTTATTGCTTCCATCAAAATAAGATAAAATAAAATCCCAAAAGCCTCATTTTATTTTTTTCTACCAAAAAATATTTAATTATATTATATTTTTTTATCTTCTGTTCAAATTTTAATCAAATCCTTTAATAAATTATGGATCATGTGAAATATTAAGAATAAATCTATTCAATCAACCTTTTTCTCATTTATTTATCATTTAAAAATAACAGGGTATTATTCTTTAAATATTTACATTCTTTTCATTCAGATTTATATATTTTGTTATAATTTTTTAATGTTTGAGAAAATAAACAAATAAAAATATTTTTTTTTCTCTGAACTTCGAATAAAATAATTTAATAATATTTAAAATTTTTAAAAAGTCAAATTACTTACAAAATTCAGTTAATTTTTATTGATTCAAATAGTTTAATCTTTACTTAAACATCCATATCTGGTATTATCTTCAGAAATATAATATATTTACTATAATATTACTTTCAAAAATTTGTCTTGAACTTATTTTTCTCTAAAAGACATATTCTAAACAATGTGTAAATTAAAAGATCATATTTTTAGTTCTTAAAAAATGTTACTACTACTTATGAATTATTACAATTTAATTTCTATGATTCCTTTATTTCTTAAATTTGTACTGAAGACAATTTGTTTTTAAAAGAAAAGAAATTCTACTTGCTTGCTATTAAGCCTTTGTTACATAAATGTTTCTACATTTCGAAAAAATATTTATATGAAAATAAAATCTATTATGTAATTTTTAACATGCATAATGAAATTTTTAATATGTATAATGTAATGTTTAAATGTATTAAGTAATTGTTAACTCAAACATGTAATTTCTAATTTGAATGGAACTGTTTTATAAAATTTTAAAATTATATTTATAATTGTGTAAATTATAAATTACATAATATTAATATATTAATGATGCGGGTTTAAAATTTTACGTCTATTAAAATCCCATTACACAAAATTATTGTACAAAATTTTCCGATATATTCCATGTTCCTATCCGATTTACGAATCAAGAAAAATATATATGTCTTGACACTTCACAAATTCTATTACGATATTTTCTATAAAACAATTATCTTTGTAATTTATTTTGCTAAAAATTAAAAATGAAACAAATTTCTTACATTACTAATTTGAAAAAAAATAACTCCAACATTAATTAAAGCCATATCACATGTAACAGAATCAATTACATAAAATATAATAACGCTATAAATTTAAGAAAACTTACAAATGAATGTCTTCAAGAAATTTCCATTAAAGGCGCATAATGAACATTAATTAATCATTTTTATTTCTTTATGTGACAACATATTTTGAGAAAAACTTATTGAAATAAAAGTTTTTCATTTTATTAAACAGATTCAATTAAAAAATTTATTGTGTTATCAAAAGAATAATCAGTTATAATACTTTATTTTACAAAGATAATTGTTCATTTTTAAACAGATTAAATTTTGCTAAGCAGATTGATATATTTTGTTATAATTTTTTAACGTTTGAAGAAATAATAAGTTTTACTGAACAATAATTATAATAAACAGTTAATAATTAACATTATTAATAAACAGTATTAGTAATAAAGAGCTCTAACTGTTTTATCAAACAATAATTAACCGTTAAAAGATAAAATGATTGTTTCCATTTCCCTGATGGTAAAATATAATAATACATAAAAAATTACAAAATACAATATAAAGAAATAACATACAATAATATAATATATAAAAAATTAATTATTAAAATATGATATAATATAATTAATTATATAACCCCAAATCGAGTTATATTAATTTATGAAAACTGCCATATGTATTAAAAAGTATTCTATCATTTACTGACATTTATTTACTGATAATTTCTGGCACTGTCTAATCTACAAAATTTGACAATTCAAATTCTTATGTAGTGATAAGTTGTAATATAATATTAATTAATTACATTAAGTATGAATTCGCAGCACATTTATATATATATATATTAATTTATAAAGAATTCTATGTGTATTTAAAAATGTAGTTCAATAAAGCATTTAATGATGAATTCTAACTGTTCGTTTCCATCACTGTTCATTTATGAACCACAAAATTCGACCATTTTCTAACAAAATGGCTGTTTACTTTTGTGAAGGTGCGCTGTGAAGTAAAATTAAAATGGCGCCTATTCCGCTTTCCCAGTCATTTACCCGGCAAACTCACTGCCATCAAAGAATGAGAAAATTCAGATTCAAGTCATGTTAGTTAGGTGCAACTTGTATAAATTATGCTCTGAGGCTTTCGAAACGTGTCTTATTTTGTGTCACCTAGCTGAGTTATTCAATTTTATGTAGAAGCACATATATTTTCGCTTAATGAATAGTTATTAAGTTATGGTTCTTTTTAATTTACAGTTTAAGTTGTTTTTACAATTTAGTAATTTACAGTCTAAGTTTTTTAATGTTTGTTGTCCAATCCCTTAATGATTTGTATTTTTATTTTTGCACTTTAATAATGTTAACTAAATAATTAAATAATGGCAAATTTCTGATTAAGTCTTATTTTATGGAATAATAGGAAATAGATGTTTAAATTTAAAAAAAAAGTTTTAGTTAGTTATACTTTTTCTTTATCTTTTAGTCTTACATAAACACAATATTTTTAATTGAATTTTGTTTAAATTTGAAAGAATATTTTAATAAACGTTATTTGATAAAAACTTGAATTGATTTGATAAAAACGTTATCAATAATCTGCAATATACATTTTTAATTCTATAAAAAAATTTAAATAATTAAAATTACAAATTACAATTAAATTAATTTAATTAAAATTACAGCAATTTAAATTCCTGTATTTTTTTTCAAAATTTTTTATTATTTATATTTTATAATATTATTCTTGGGATGTATTTTTAAATAAGAAATAAGTATTGTAAAACACAAATATTTGACTATATTTTAGAACTTAATAGTAGAATGAAAATTCAAATTTAAATACGTCTATTATATAAATGCCTTTTCCATTTTAAATTAGGTGCTAACACAAAATTTAGTTCAACACTACATTCATGAAAAAAATTAACAAAATTTAGTTACTTTAAAAAATCATTTACTCTCATGGAAAAAAAATTTATAATCATTTTCCTGTAATAATTCAAAAGTTAACAATTGCATTACAAATGGGGATGAAATAACAATTTTTAAATATTATTTCAGAACAATTTTGAAAATTTATTTTTTCTTTTATTATTATCAAGATTATAAGTCTATTTAAAACTCTTTGTAGATGAATAAATAGTTTATTAGCTTAATTTTTTAAGCTAATAAGAGCTTTTTATATAAGAACCTTTAATTGTTTTAGATATTTTAAAACTGAAGGAAACGATTTTTGCTTTCTCTATGAGAATATTATTAACACTTTAAATTTAAATCTTTCATACTTTAACAAATGCGAAATATTCAACGAGACAAATTTAATTAAAAAAGCACTTACATTATAATAAATTCATCAATCTTTTTACATAAAAAAATATAAACTCCAACATAACAATTATGATACAAAGCATAAAACATTATTTACAAAGGACTTTGGTAACATTACTTAGTTATTATAATTTCAGTTTAGCTATTTAAGTATTAATTCAAGATATTAATTTTTAAAAAAAATTCTAAAACATTATCTTTTGATTAAATTTATAACTTATTAAACTTAAGAAATTGAAAGTGTTTGTTGATAGCTTACTATTATGAGCTTACGCTTATGCAATAATTTTAAGCTATTATATATTATATTATATATTATGTCATATAAGTCATAGAGTTGTGTGACAGAAAAATAAATTTATAATTTAAAAATTTTAAGTACTTTTAATAATAATTTTAATACATTTTTTCTTCTCTCATACATTTTAATGTATATCAAACTGAAATTTAAATTAAATATTTGTTTTTAATAACTTAATTTAATGAACTACACCTTAGTGAATAATACAAGCAATTTTTTCCTTATATAAAATTTAAAAACTATTTAGTAATGGAAGAGGAAATAAAGATTTACTTAAGTATTTAAATTTAATATAATTTATGTGCAAAATTTAGAAAGTTAATTTATTGACATATTCTTTTTAAAATTCTTTTGCTATTTAAACAATTAAAACTTTTTATTTTTACCAAATATTTTAAACATAAATAATTATTTGACGTTTTATGATTAAACTCCATATATTTAAAGAAAATACTAAATTGTTTCGTTAATTTCGAAAAATATTTTAATTCTTTGTGTTTTAAATTCAAAAATAATGATTAATATCTTTATAAAAAGAATAATTTTAATAACGCTTGAAATTCAATTAGCTTAATTAATGTAATATGATTGCATTTTTTTAGAACTTAACATTCAACGTAAGTTTTGCTAGTAAAAATATTTCACATGTTGATCTAAAAAAAGTATTTCTTACATAAATTAATACATCGTACATCTTTAATCTACAAATAAAAAAATATAATTTTTTTCAAATAACACTTACCTTTATTAATTGTAAATTAATTTCTTGCTTGTTTCATGAATATTACTTTGTTGAATGTAGAAACTAAAGGCAGTTTGAAGAGTCTTCAATTTTTGATTTATTTGTATTTCTATTATATTTCTCTTAAAAAATTTCTTTAGAAGTAATTTACCTAATATTTTAATTTTTTTTCTTTTTTACATTATAAGTAAATAAATAACATAAAATGAAGAAATAAGAAAAAACTCACTACAAAACTCAAAAAGGGTTCATTTAACAAACATCGTCTTTTAAAATAGCCAATTTTCAAAAATGTTAAATGATAATTTTGAATAAATAAATAAATTCCAAAAAAGAAAATTATTTTATTTTTAATTTTAATGATTGATCATATTAATTAAATATTTTTTAAATTATCGTATTAATTAGATAATTTTACAATTAAAATATAATTAATTTAAATTGTTAAATAAAAATTAAGTTTAAAAAAAGAAATAAATTTTTATTCTTTTAGTTAAGGAATTTTATTTTTGTAGTAATTTTTTATTATGTGTATGAATAAAAAAAAAAATATTTAAAATATTTCTAATTATTTAAAAATAATTTATTTATAATTTAATTTTATATTTTATACCGTTCAAATATTTAAAGTATTTAAAATTTTTAAGGGTAAAATCTGTAAAGAGGTTTTACTGAAGTTTATTTTTTATTTCTATATGAAATAATGACTAATAAAGGCCAAAGATTTCTAATACAAAATAGTGTCAAATTCTACGTTGCAATAGTTTATATTCTCGTAAAATAATTCAACTGATATTAAATTCTAATTTCTGTTTGAAATTTATTGATATTTAAAAACATTCTATAGTCTTTTAAAAATGTTCCAGAAATTTCCTTAGATAGCAATTTATACTGTACAAATTTTATAAACTGATGCCAGTTTTAAATCTTCTGAACTAGGAATTCTTAAATGCGTTTATTTTTCTTTCTTGCTACAAATTTCTATTTTTTCTTACCAAAACAAATACATTTAATTTTTTTTTCTTAAAGAACTGTTTCTTTCTTTTATTATCACAATGTTTTTAAAATTTACGCATCTTATCAATATACATTATTTTAAATTTATTTTGAGATGCATTGTTTAAAATTAATTCAATAAAATAATTTTAATGTGATGTACAAAACACATAGTGTTATGTATTAATTAATAAATCAACGAAGAAATTTTAAATTTATTGTGGATTCTTCATGAATTTTTTGAAGCATTTTTAGTTTCGTATGATTGTCAGTTTAATTCTTTAGTTAAATTTATATAATGTTAATTCATTTAACAATGTTTAATAAAATTGAATATATTTTTTTAAGTATACCTTCATAATTTAATTTTTTTTAATTTTAAGTATATATGTATAAATTTAAATTCTCTGGAATATACATTTGTAACTTACATTCAATATCTTAAATTATTTTCGTTAATTCTGAGATTTGTTTTGATATCAACTTGTTGCTAATAAAATTTTCAAGATGATTTAAAATTTTTTTACTATGCCCTAGTTGTATAAATTAGCTGTGTAAGTCACACTTTAGTACCTGTAATAACTAATTCCTTTACATCTTATTCTATTTTCAGTTATTTTACATATCTAAACATTCCATATTTCTTCTAGTAAAAAACATATGTAAGATTACTCGAATTTGAAATAAATACTTTCATTTAAAATTATAAAATTAAAACATTTAAGATATCATCCATTATCTTTTCATATAAATTCAAATAATATTTTATACATAAATTAAAATATTGTTTTTTACATGAATTCCAATAATGTTTTTTACATGAATTCAAATAATATTTTTTACATGAATTCAAAGTAATATTTTTTACATAAATTCAAATAATTTAGAAACAACTATTAATATTTAAAAAAGAACAACTTTGAGAATTAAAAAAAAAAAAACATATATTTTGTAAGAAATTTTGAATTAATTTTAAAATTTCTTTTAAAAGAAATTATCCAAATTATTACAAATTATTTTTAAATTAGCTGATTTTTTTTTTAAATTATCCAAATTATTACAAATTATTTTTATAGTATGTAATTATTATTATTATTTTTTAAAATTATCTTAAGTAAAATTAAACAAAAACATTCAAAGAACCAAACAATATACATTTCTTTTTTCTTTCCAAGTTTTTAAAATATATTTAATTTTTTAAAATTATTATTATTAAATCATTTAATAAAAAAATAAACATACACATCAAAACTGAATAATAAATAAAGCAATAATTGAATATTTCTAAATTAAAAGAAAAATTGGTTTTAAAAATCTAAATTTAATTAGCAACAAAACAAAAGGAAAAAGGTTGCAACTTGTTACCTGGTTAGACGCACTGATCTTCCCGGATCCTGGCGTGATCAATCTCTCGCAGTAACTGCCCTCCAAAAAAATCGCCCCGGATGGCCTTGTAGACTGATCATTCTCAAAATAGAACAGCAAGTTCTGGTACAGCACAAACCATCTGAGTTGCCACTTGTTATTGTCCGAAGTGCGCTTAAACAGGTAACCCCGTTTGCAAGAATCGTGCAATGCTTTTTCAGCAAGATGCAACAGTTGAATCTCGTTGAACCTCATGATTTTGTTGATTTTGAACCAGCAGGTGCGACAGTAGTTAGGTTAGCAGAAAAAACGGCTTCTAACTCTTTGTTCAGAGAGTTCTCTAGAAACAAAAACTCTAGAAAAAACAGCAAACTAAATCGCGATTGCTAATTTTCCCGTCTGAACTACATTTAAGTCATGGCTGCGACAATTACAGCATGTTTTCCAACAAGGAATTTCTCGCGCGATGTCCAAATGGGAGGTGACTTTGGAGCCGATTCACCATTTTGCTGGAGAGAGAGACCGAAATCCTGGGAAAATCTAAAGGCCCACACCAACGCCACCACCTGAAAATTGCGTTAACTCAAGGGGTGGGGGGCGAGGTAGGAATTGCGGGGGGGTTGGCAGGAACACTCGCCGAGTGCGCTTGTCTCGTTTCCAGAACCGAAAACTCTTTTCCTAGATTCTACAGGTTACTGGAGATCCGGCCTAGAAAACTTATTCCAGGGGCAAAAAAACGGGAAAATATTTCAGGAAAATTCCCAAAAACACCAAGAGGGAATTAAAGGAGAAATATCTGACGGGTTACAATTAGGATTTATATAATTAATTCTTAGTTTCAGCGTGAACTACCTGTAGAGCTTGTTCGCTAACTACTGTCCTTGCTGAAGGAATCTGTGGAACTGATCCTGGTTCTAAAATCCCGGAACGTACGCTGCGCTCCGGAATGTCGCCACACTTGGCGAATAATCGATGAGTTGGCTGGCCCCTTTTTTTTAAGTTATTTGATTTTTTGCCTAAATTTAATAGTAAAATATGGTTTACTATAAATTAAAATCCAAAATCCAATGCTTTATAATATATATTGCATTCTAAAATAAAAATTGTGACTTCGAAGTTAAATATTTATTTTAAAAATTGATTTTGAGGTCTAAAATAACGTGAATATTTTGTTATTGTAATAATAATATATATACATGAATGATTAAAAAATTCAACGAAACAATCAAGCATATAGCACAATACTGTTATATGTTTTTAAAATTATTGTGATGTTAAGTTTTAATTTAACAAATTTTTAAAGTGATAAGCGTACAATTACATACGATTATGTTTATTACGCAGTAAATTATTTATGCAAAACTATGTATTTTATCAAAAATAGGAAGAAAATTAAAAACTTTTGCACAGAAAATTATCATTAAAAATCACATTTTTTAAAATTTTGCATTTTTTATTATTAAAAAAATTCAATGAAAAAATCAGCAAATATCAAATTTAATACTGCTATATATTTTTGAAATTATTGTGATGTTAAGTTTTAGTTTAACTAAATTTTAAACTAGTAATTTAAGTATTACATACGATTATATTTATTACGCAGTAAATTATTTACGCAAAACCTATGTGTTTTATGAAAAATAGGAAGAAAATTACAAATTTTTGCACAGAAAATATTATTAAAAATAGAATAAATTCAATATAGAAATAAAAATAGAATTTTATTATTAAAAATCAAATTTTATAAAATTTTGCATTTTTTATTATTAAAAAAAATAATTCTAAAAATCAGCATATGGCAAATTTAATTTGGTTATATATTTTAAAACTATTTTGCTACTAATTTTTAATTTAACTAATTTTTAAAAGAGTAATATGCAAATTACATACAATTATATTAATTACGCAGTAAATTATTTACGGAAAAATTACATGTTTTATGAAAAATAGGACGAAAATTATTATTAGAAATCCCATTTTTTTAAAGTTTGCATGCAAACTTTTAAATCATTCAGTTGAAAACAAATTTTAATTTTTATAGTATTGTTTTTTTATAGAATTGGTTCCACAGTTTTCCTATTGTTTCGTAAAAAAATGTAGTTTTATTTTTTATCTTTCGTGAAATATTTTTAGCACATCAGTTGATTTTTTTTTTTGTTTGGCTATTGCTCTTTTCTTTTTTATAAAATGCAAATTTAAATGTACATAAGTTTTTACCAAATTTACGACAACATTTCAATAAGAATTTTAAATAAATAATTAGATTTTTAACCAGCATTTTTAAAACTTATTTTATATTTCTTTTCAAAGAAATTTTTAGTCTCGTGTTGTTTAAATACATCATTTGTGATTTATGTTATATAAATACTAACTTATATAAATTACTTAAAAATAATTTATTATAATATAAGGAGTTATGTAAGTATTTATTACTCATAAAGAATTATATTTATAAATTATTGTTTAGAAATGAAAATCCAAAATAAGAAAAATTAAAAGTGCAATTAAATACATTCTAAAATAAAATAAAATAAATTAAAGAATTTTAAAAAGATTTGAGTTGTATTTAAGTTTTAAACTATGGATATTGGTAATACCCTTTTATAAGCATAAAAACTGTTCTATTAAAATAATTTCTACATAAAAAGGTTAGTTTATAAATTATAAAAATTCAAAAGTTTGTTGTACGCATATTTTAAATAGATTGGCACAATTTTTAAATTTTGAGAATTAATAATTTACTAATAATAAGTTTATTTATTTTTAAATCGAAGTAATTAATGGAAAGTAATCAAATAATACTTAATTAGTTAAAAATTAAATGTTATATAAAAGGGGAACATTAAACAATAACAAATGAATAACTGCATATACATTATTATTTGAAAAAGGCGCAAAAAATACTACAAGGAAACAGTATCAGAAATTTATTATTAAAATTCAATTCCAATCATATTTCAAAACGTTGCTTCTTAATCAAAAATAAATTTTAGAAATGCATAATAATAATTTATTTAATTGTAACAAGTATTAATTTTCATTTTCAGTAACTACTGCATTTATAGGTATTTTATTCCTTTATATTTAATTAAAATCTTATACAAATAAACTTTATATGTAATTAAATATTATTTCAAAGATAAATTATTATTGCAGCATTATTATATAAATTAGATGCAATAGTTTTCTTAGATCTCGACAGAAAAGAATGATTTTTTAATCATTTGCTTTTATTCGTTTATTCTAATGGTCTTTTATTTTGTTAAAATAACTCGCTATTACTCAAATGTGTAATTTAATTTTTCAATAGATAAATTTTGCATCTTAATTGAAAAGATAATTAATGATATTTAAGAACTGCTGATTTTGGAAAACATAATTTCAAACGCATAAAAGTTTAATTTATTATAAACATTGAGATGATAATTATAATATATTCTGTTATAATTAATGTTTGAAATTCTATATTTTTTACCTGTATTTTCAAATCATCATTCTTATAATTGTTTCTAAATATTAAAACGTAAATAAAGTAGCCTTTTGTATGAAATAATTTTATCGTTCATATTTTAATATTATAATTACTTTCAATCTATTTTATTATTTCACACAGATTAGTAGATTTTTCTTTTTTTTTTTCTTTCCCATTTTAATTTAAACGATTAAAAAAAAGGAATTAATTAATCCGAAAATATATAAAATATTCAGTTTATAATTTAATTCTATAAGCAGTTAACTGTTATATTATTAAGTTTCATTTTTGAACTTTACCATTTTTTATTATAATATTTATAAACCATCCTCATAGAGTTTTATTGAGCAGTAATAGCTTTTGATATCTTGAGGATATGTACTCCTTGATAAAATTATCTTCAGGATATTAAAGCTTTTTCGTCTTATGTTGATTTCTATGTTATATTTAAGATATGTTATCAATGGATTTTGTTTGCATTTCATTTTTTATAAATATAATATTTCAGGATTTCATTTTCAAAAAGAACACGGACTATTACATAATTACCGATCCAAACTATATTTATATAATTTACTTTTCACGATTTGTAGTATTATGAAAGTATATTTAACAACAATCTCTCATTATTTATTTCAAATCAAGCAAAAAAGCATTTTTATGCAGAAAAAAATTGAAATTCTTGAGTGGATTTCACGCATTTCAATTTTTTGTTTATTTTTAATTTAATTATCATAATGTTTATCTTTATATATTTTTTTTAATATAAATGCAGTAACTAATATTTTCTTATATATTATTATTAAATGAAAAAAATATAATATTAGTTGCACAATGTTTCCGTACAGTACAGTTAATACAACTATTTGGAGATATAAAATTTAATATACTTTTATATATAAATTTAATATGATAATTCATATAATTTAAAAATTTAAATAATAATTTAATATAATAGTTAAGTACTATTTAATATAAAAGAATTTAATGTAAAATTTAATTTAAATTTAATATTTAAAAATTTTTGATGATTTTATAATGCATTTTTATACTTTTAAAAGCTTTTTTAATTAAAATTAATTTTATTTCAATGATACACAAAGCTAAATATTGATACTTAACTTTTTTTTATGTCTAGCTATAAAGAAAATTTGTGAATTAATATTTGAAAATTATTACATTTAATGTAAAATAACATATTTAATCATAAAGGAAATCATAATTACTAGTAATTTTGTAATCAATATTAATTAGTTACAACAGCATTGGTTAATAAATTAACACAAATTTGAAACTTATTTTTTTCTTCAAATCTTGACAATTTGAAAAATAAATCGAAAGAAAATTAAATCATAAAGTTTATGTAAATTCGTACTTATATTTTTATTAAAACTGAAAAAAAATATTCTTCGTGTTATGTATTTCTCAAATAAAAAAAAAAAAAAAACTTCTTTTGACAAAATGCCATTATGGAAATAGAGAAAACACAGAATTCACAAATTACGGTTTTAAAATTTTCAGAATTGTTGAGATATTTTAATACATTTTTATATATAATATTTTTATTTATAGGATATTCCAAAAAAAAAAATAATATTAAAATGTCACATTAAACAAAATAAAATATATACAATTGAGATTTTAAAAAGATAAATCAACAAAATTATTAAGGCTTTAGTATCATGAGTGCAATTTTTACAAAAAATATACATATTAGAATATTAAAACGCCAATTAACTTTAACTGAACTATAAAGAAACCTATTCAGCAACGTATTACAATGATAAATTATCACATCAATGTAGAAATATTTATAATGAAGTTATAGTTATATATATATGAATAAAATTATGATTTTATTATAGCATATAAAATTTTAAAAGAAAATAAATGTGCAACAAAATTTATGGATTGCATTAAAAATTCTTACGAACTTCCATGAGTGATTGTATACTCAAAATGTTGTTAATGATGTGAAATGTGAGTTTCATTTTTAGTTACATAATAAACACTTATTTGATTCTACAGAAAAAGATCTCTTTATTTGAATTTATATTATATTTATTTACTGGATATTCAAAAAAAAGTTTAAAGGGCAGATTAAACAGAATAAAATATATGCAACTCAGATTTAAAAAATAAATAAATAAACAAAATTATTAAGGCTTTTAACTGAACTTTACTGAAACCTATTCAACAACGTATTACAGTGAAAAGAAATTATATCAGTATAGAGCTATTTATGCTGAAGCTATATATATGAAATTAATATGATTATGATATATGAAATTAATATATATTATAATATATATTAATATGATATTAATAAAATGTTTTTAATACCAAACAAAATTTTTAAATAAAATAAATGCGCAACAAAATTTATTGATTGCATTGAAGTTTCTCATGAACTATTTATAATGAAGCTATGTATGCATAATTAAAATAATAATGATTTTTATAGCATGCAAAATTTTTAAATAAAATAAATGTGTAAAACAATTTATTGATTGCATTAAAATTATCATGAATTTCCATAAGTGATTGTACTCTCAAATGCTAGTTAAAAATGTAAAATGGTTTGAAGTAAGT
Source organism: Caerostris darwini (assembly GCA_021605075.1). Taxonomy (NCBI): domain Eukaryota; kingdom Metazoa; phylum Arthropoda; class Arachnida; order Araneae; family Araneidae; genus Caerostris; species Caerostris darwini. The sequence goes on from BPLQ01008765.1 coordinate 81,164, forward strand.
TTTCTTTTCAATAATATAAGGAGCATTAATTTGATACTACAGAAAAAGTTCCTTTTATTTGAATATATAGTATATTTATTTTCTAGATAGGGCAAAAAAGAAATACTAAAACGGCAGATTAAACAGAATGAAATACATGCAACTCATATTTTAAATAGGTAAATCAATAAAATTATTAAGGCTTTAGTATCATGAGTGCAATTTTTGCAATAAAACATACACATCAGAATGTTAAAAAACACTAATAATGATTTTATACCATTCAAAATTTTACAAGGAAAAAAAAATTATAAATGAGCAACAAAGTTTATACATTGCATAAAAAGATTTTTATGAACTATTTTTAAATGAAATAAATGTGCAACAATATTTATTGTTATTTGATTAAAAAGTTTGAACTAATGTTTTCCTTGTAGTAAATTTTTATATAAATGAAATGATAATGTTTTTATAACATAAATGTAAAAATAAAAGAAAAATTGAAAAAGAACACAAAGAACATGTACAAAAACAATGATGTGAAAGATTTAACGTAAGTTTTCTTTTTAGTTATAATATCAATGACAAATTATTGTATTATGTCAAATTAGAACCACTAATTTGATTCTACAGAAAGAGATATTTTTATTCGAATCTACAGTATTTATAGGATATTAAAAAAAAATACTAAAATGTCAAATTAAACAGAATAAAATATGTGTTATGCAGATCTTAAAAAGATAAATCACCAAAGTTAAAAAACTCTTTAGTATCATGGGTGCAATTTTTGCAAAATACATACACATTAGAATATTTAAAAACATATTAATTTTAACTTAAAGACATAATACGTTTAATAACGTATCACAATGAAAAAAATTATCATATCAATGTGGAACTATTTTTACTATGAATATATAAATAAAATGATGAGTTTATTATAGCATAAAAAATTTTATAAATGTGCAACAAAATTGTTTGCATTAAAAATTCTCATGATCTTCATAAACTATTTATACTGAAGCTATATATACATAAATAAAAGGATAAGTTTTATTATAGCATACCAAATTTTTAAATAAAATAAATGTGCTACAAAATATATTTTTGCATAGGGCAGTTTTTTGTCAGAAATTAAAACATTTATTTTTACTGAAGCTATATATAACGTATTACAATGAAAAAAATTGTCATATCAATGTATATCTATTTATATTGAAGCTATATATACGTTAATAAATAATGATTTTATACCATACAAAATTTTTAAATAAAATAAATGTGCAACAAAGTTTATTTATTGCATTAAAAGTTCTCATGAACTTCCATAAGTGATTTTACCCTCCATATTTCGTTAATGATGTGAAAAGTTTGAAGTAAGTTTTCTTTTTAGTAATATTTTTTATTTCCAATGACAGGCTACAATAAGTAATAAAAGAAAAAAGAAAAAGAACACAAAGAACATAAAAAGAACAACGAGAATCGAAAGAAATCCCATAGTGACATGTTTAGCCCACTTTTTAGTAATATAGAAAGCACTAATATTATTCAGCAAAAAGATATCTGTTTATTTGAATATAGTGCATATTTATTTGCTAAAAAAAAAGAGAAAAAAATGGCAAATTAAACAGAATGTGCAACTCAAATTTTTAAAAAATAAATCAACAAAATTATTAAGGCTTTAGTGTCATGAGTGCAATTTTTACAAAAACATACTCATCAGTATATTTAAAAAAAGAATCCTATTCAACAAAGTATTAGAATGAAAAAAAAATATCAGTATAAAACTATTTATGCTATTTATGCATTAATAAAATGATGATTTTTTTATAGCATACAAAATTTTTAAATAAAATAAATGTGCAACAAAATATATTGTTTGTATAGAAGTTTGTCATGAACTATTTATACTGAAGCTATATATGCATGATTAAAATGATAATTTTTGCTACAGCATAAAATTTTTAAATAAAATAAATGTGCAACAAATTTATTTATTGCATTAAAAATTCTCATCAACTTCCATAAGGAATTTTACTCTCAAAATTTTGTTAATGATGTGAAAGGTTTGAAGTAAGTTTCCTTTTTAGTGATATAAGGAGCACTAATTTTATACTACAGAAAAAGATCTTTTTATTTAAATATAATATAATAGATATTTATTTACAGGATATTCCAAAAACGAAATACTAAAATGGTAGTTAAACAGAATGAAATATATGAAACTCATTTTTTAAAAGATAAATCAACAAAGTTATAAAGGCTTTAGTATCGTGGGTGCAGTTTTCGCAATAAAACATATACATTAGAATCTTAAAAAACTTATTAACTTTAACTTAAAGAAATCAATTCAACAATGTATTACATTGAAAAAAATTACCATATCAATGTGGAATTATTTTTAATATGCATACATAAATAAAATGATGATTTTGTTATAGCATACAAAATTTTTAAATAAAAAATAATTTTTATTACAGCATACAAATTTTTATATAAAATACTTGTGCAACAATATTTATTGTTGCACAAGTATTTTATTTTAAAAATGTGTATGCTGCAACTCATGAACTATTTATATTTAATATATATATATATACATAAATAAAATAATAATTTTATTATAACAAACTAAATTTTTAAATAAAATAAATGTGCAACAAAAGTTTATTAATTATATTAAAAATTCTCATGAATTATTTTTATTGAAGCTATATATACATAAATAATATGACAATTTTTATTATATCATACAAAATTTATAAATAAAATAAATGTGCAACAAAATTTATTGATTGCATTAAAAATTATGAACTTCCATAAATGGTTGTACTCTCAAAATCTCGTTAATGATGTGAAAAGTTTGAAGTAAGTTTTCGTTTTAGTAATATAATGAAACGCTAATTTGATTCTACAGAAAGAGAATGTTTTTATTTGAATATATAGTATATTTATTTACAGGATATTCCGAAAAAATACTAAAATCGCTGATTAAACAGAATAAAATATACGCAACTCAAATTTTAAAAAGATAAATCAACAAAATTATTAAGGCTTTATTATCATGAATGCAGTTTTTACAAAAACCACACTGAATAGAATATTAAAAAACATATTAATTTTAACTTAAAGAAACTTATTTAACAACGAATTACAACGAAAAACACTTATCACAGCAATGTGGAACTATTTATACTGAAGACATGTGTACATTAATTAAATGACAATTTTTATTATAGTATACAAAATTTTTAAATAAAATAAATGTGCAACAAAATTTATTGATTGTATTAAAAATTATCGTGAACTATTTATACTGAAACTATATATACATAAATAAAATGAAAATTTTTATTATAGCATACAAAATTCCCATATAAAATAAATGTGCAACGAAATTTATTGATTCCATTAAAAATTCTTATGAACTGCTACGCTTACTTAAGAACTACTTATTATATATGAAGTTCATAAGTATGCGTAGTATGTTCATAAGTACTTACTACTTATATTATATGAAGCTATATATACATAAATAAAATGACAATTTTTATTATAGCATACAAAATTTATAGATAAAATAAATATGCAACGAAATTTATTCATTGCATTAAAAAAATCTTCATTAACTTCATGAACTATTTATACTAAAGCTATATATGCGTAAATAAAATCAGTATAGCATAAAAAATTTTTAGATAAAATAAATACGCAACAAAACTTATTGATTTTATTAAAAATTCTTATGAACTTCCATAAGTGATTGTACTCTAAAAATCTCGTTAATGACGTGAAAAGTTTGAAGTAAGTTTTCGTTTTAGTAATATAAGGAGCACTAATTTGATTCTAAATTGATAATTAAAAGCAATATTATCTGAGGTCTAGTGTTCTGTTCATCTTTTTTTTTACTTCTTCAAATAAAAAGATGAACAGAACACTAGACCTCAGATAATATTGCTTTTAATCCTCTTTCACGGCGACTCGATTCAAGGGACAAGCTGAAGTATCTAAAATGGGTTATAGTCCATCATGTTGATGTCACTTTAAATTACAACGAACTTTCCAAACTCTACTTCTTGAGCAGTTTGAGCAAAACGCACTCAATAAACTGCTCCTAATAGTAGTAATTCAATCATGGGGAAAGGAGAGAACTTCAATAAAGCTTCATTCACTGTTCAAATGGCCGTTGCAAAATTTTTTTTTTTCTGTGATCTCTTGTGCATTAATGAAAAGACACACTTTTTCTTAAGTATTAGAACTTGATCTCTAAAACTAACATGTATAGATCCATATATATCATTTTGATATTTCCAGAGTATTAAATATTTTAATATTTATGTAATTTTAAACACGATTGTAATCAAATTGAATTGTTATTTTAACATGTCAAATGATCATTTTGTAATTTATTAAGCTGATAACAATAATGTACAAATCTCAATCAATTTAAATAAAACTCTCTTTTATATGTTTCTTACCATCTCTCTTTAGAAATAATCCAAAATTATGCACCTATTTATGCATGTATGTATAAAATACACTGAAGTGACAAAAGTCATGGAATACCTCTTAATATCGTGTCGGCCCTCCTTTCGCCCGGCGAAGAGCAGCAACTCGACGTGGCATGGACTCAACAAGTCGTTGGAAGTCTTCTGCAGGAATATTGAGCCATGCTGTCTCGATAGACGTCCATAATTGTGAAAGCGTTGATGGTGCAGGATTTTGGGCACGAACAGACCTTTCGATGATGTCCCATAAATGCTCGATGGGATTCATGTCGGGCGATCTAGGTGGCCAGATCATTCGTTGGAATTGTCCAGAATGTTCTTCAAACCAATCGCGAACAGTTGTGGCCCGGTGACATGGCGCATTGTCATCCATAAAAATCCCATCGTTGTTTGGGTACATGAAGTCCATGAATGGCTGCAAGTGATCTCCAAGTAGCTGAACATAAGCATTTCCAGTCAATGTTCGGTCCAGTTGCACCAGAGGACCAAGTCCATGCCATGAAAAAACAGCCCACACCATTACGGAGCCACCACCAGCTTGAACAGTGCCTTGCTGACAGTTTGGGTCCATGGCTTCGTGGGATCTGCGCCACACTCGAACCCTACCATCAGCTCTTACCAACTGAAATCGTGACTCATCGGACCAAGCCACGGTTTTCCATTCATCTAGGGACCAACCGATATGCTCATGTGCCCACGAGAGTCGCTGCAAGCGATGTCGTTCTGTCAGTAAAGGCACTCGAGTCGGTCTTCTGCTGGAATAGCCCAAGAAAGCCAAATTTCTCCGCACAGTTCTAACAGACAAGTCCCTTGTACGTCCCACATTGATTTCTGCGGTTATTTGACGCAGTGTTGCTTGTCTGTTTGAATTTACGACTCTTTGCAGACGTCGCCGGTCTCGGTCGTTAAGTGCCGTTTGCAGTGGCAAGCGGTCGACCACTGCGCTGTTCATGGTGGGATGTTATGCCTGAAATTTCATACTCTCGGCACACTCTTGACACAGTGGATCTGGGAATGTTGAATTCTCTAACGATTTCCGAAATGGCATGACCCATGCGTCTAGCTCCAACTAACATTCTGCGTTCAAAGTCTGTTAATTTCCGTCGTGCGGTCATCATGACGTCAAAACCTCTTCACATGAATAACTTGAACAGAAATGAAAACTCTGCGAAAGCACTGCGCATTTATACCTGTTCTACGCGATGCTACTGCCATCTGAAAATTTGCATATTGCTATCCCATGACTTTTGTCACTTCAGTGTATAAGTGTGTATAAAACATGCATATCGAAATAATATTAAGTTATTCTTATTTATTACGTTATTTTCACTAATATTAAATTATTCTTATTTATTTATTTATTGTCACTAATATTAAGTTATTATTTATTTATTTATTTTCACTAATCACGATTTATATGTCCGACTCGGGGCTCAGTGGCATCGTGCGCAGCTGGTGAACATTAGGACTGAGGTTCAATCCTCTAGCTTTGTTGTTGTAGACACTGTTTTCAAATAACGAGCAGTCTCGAAGGCGTTTGCGATGTTCAGCATATTGCCTTGTTGATCGGACTACCTGATGGAAGTTTACCAGGTTTTATCAAATACGATATGCAAATGCGGAATAGTTCCCCCTAAAAGCACAATACCTTTATTCAGCGACACGGAGCCAAGTCAGATTTATACCTCAGGATTCTCCATCACAGCAGAAGCTTCTCATCCTTCCCTCCTTCCATGAGACCACATGGGTTCTCGGACTTGGTCTACTAATAGATGTTGCTGTCGACCAAGTGAGATAAGAAACAACAACATGATTTATATTTACTTGAAAATATGACCTTGCGTTAATGATGGTGTAATAAAACCCCTCATTTAGGAAATACAGTATATCTATTAGATATAGCATATAATTTTGTCAACAAAAGCAAAAATCTGTATGTTACCTAATGTGTATATTCCTTAATCGCAGAGTTCTCAAGGAACATACACATGAATATAACATATATTGCTTTTTATCCCACTTGGTCGATAGCAATAACTAGACCAAGTCCATGAACCCATGTGTCCTTCTGGAAGGAATGGGCAGCTTTTGTTGTGATGGAGCAACCATATGTAAAACACTGACTTGATTCCATGTTATTGAAGAAGGTGGACAGTGCCTTCAGGGAGGATTTTTAGAGGGCACTACTCCACATTTGCTTATTGTGGGAGAAAACCCCGGAAAACTCCCGCAAGATATGCCATCAGGTCCTCTCTTATTTTGAAACAGTGTCTGCAACACAGCCACCAACTGTTCGAACTTCAGTCCTAATGCTCAATAGTGGCGCGCGTTGCCACTGAGTCAAGAGTGGGGCATTATTTATATTTACTTTGAAAATATGACCTTGGGTTAGTGATGGTATAATAAAACCCCTCATTTAAAAATAAATCTATCTTTTAGCTATAGTATATATATATATTTATCAACAAAAACAAAAATCTGTATGTTATCCTAATATATATGTTCTCTGAGTGCAACGTTCTCAAGGAGCATATACATCGAGATAACAAATAGATTTCTCAGATATTTCGTATAGATTTCTTCTACATTAAAAACTTAACAAAATGCTTAAAATTCAGATAATAGAAAAATAAATGTAAACCAAATGCAGGAAAAGTTTTAAACAGAAGAAAATTCAGATAAATGAAGAAACTTAAAAGAGGGAAAATTATATAAATAAACAAAATATGAAAAAATAATATAAATAAATTAACTCTGGTGATAACAACTGATAAATATGACCAAGTAAGCTAAGTAAAACTTCAAAAATTTAAATATTATTAAAAAAGATTTAATATGATTTAAATATTTACATCAATTTGGTAACTCAATAAATTTTAAGAAAACAAATTATAATTTATTTGCAGATTTTTTTTACTGAGAGTTTTATGTAAAAAACAGGATTGTCAAAGAAAAAAAAATTGGATATCTTTGGAATAGAATTTTTATGAAACAAACACTTAACTACAATTTTGCATTTCCATATGAATGTTCGAAGTATCTTAAGACATTATACGATCTTAAGATAATAAATATTTATTACATTTAATTTCCTTCTTAGCTGCAATTTTTTTTCTGTATGATGTTATTATTTTTATTTACGAAATCCATCTTCAGAATAGCCTAGTTTCATAGAAAATATTTATGATAAATATTGACTCTCAATTAAGGTTACAAATTTTTCAATTTATCCAATTTTGCAGAACTTGTCACCTTACCATTTGAATTTTTTTCATTTTATATGATTAATTTGACATTTTAAAAGCGCTTTTATATTTTATGTTCTATATTATTCATACCGTGTATTTTTACTAATAAATGATTTCTGTGCCAATTATTATTACCAGATAAAAAAAAAAAATATTAATTTTTAGTAGGTTCTATAATTGAAATATAAATATAATTGCAAATAATGTAATTGACAACATGTGTCATCAGTTAGAAAATAAGCCTGTGAGTTGCAAGTTTATTTATGTTTACGAGCCAATTATTTTTAAGAAGTTATTTTTCCTTCTGCATTATGTATTTTGACATTCTAAAAGACAGAAATGACTAATTGCAGACGCAATTGTTATCCATTTACGAAAACTTTGAAACATAAACTTTTGGTCTGTTTGAAATCCACTGAAATAAATATTCTCCTCCATTAATTTTCAAAGAATAATAAGTATTTCGATTTTGTGAATTTTCTTCAAAATGGCTTGCATCCAAAGAAGATATGGCGGGTCATGTACGATATGTATGAGTATGGTATATAGAGTATGGTATGAGTAAAGCATATAGATATATTATAATAAGAGTATGGTATATAGAGTACGGTATATATGAGTATGTTGGGTCTATGAAAAAGAAATGGTTCATTTATGCTGTTAGGTGACACACAAATAATAACCTCTGACATTTACGCAGTCTGATGGCCAATTGTTTATCGCTCTGGCCTTTGGTACCACAGGCTTCAGGTTAGAATTCTGGTGGTGTCATGGATGTTTGTTAGTGGTTCGGAATCCACGTTAAACTGTAGTTTCCGTTCTAATTAGCCCAAAATGTGCAAACAATAACAGTAGAGAGACAAACCAAATAAAAAACCAATAAATTTGCTCAAAAACAGAAACAAGTGCATATAATATAATAACGCATAACAATTCAATATAGAAACAATAAAAAGTTGCTTATATCATGATAATACCAAACCCCTCTATGCAAGTCTGGCAAAAAATATTGTAGAAAAATTTGACTGAGAAATCACTTTCATACATCATATACGATTTAACTCTGACATATTAGTACCTTTCAGAAACTTGCAAAATAATCTTGATAGAGTTAGAAACTAAATTCATTTTTTTATATAAAGCCAAATTAATTTTATAAGAAAGTTTCAAAAAGCTGATGAGATGTCGTAATTTAAAAGAAAAATATGTTGATAGTAATAAAATTCTTATTGATATTATTTATTATAAGTTTTATTGATATTATAATAAATAATCAAAAATAATATTTATAAATAAAATATTAATAATATTTATTGATAATAAATATTAGAATATTATTTTTGATTATGTTTTACATTTTATTTCAAATTTTTTTTATTGATATTATAATAAACAATCAAAAATATTATTTATAAATAAAATATCAATAATATTTATTGATAATAAATAATAATAATATTTATTTATAATAAATATTAATATTTAAAGATTTAAATATAATTTTTAAATTTATAAATATTAATAATTTAATTAATTTATTAATTTAATTTATTTATTTTAATATTAATATTTATAAATAATATTAATATTTTTATTTATATAAAATGTTTATTTATAATAAATATTATTGATATTCATTCATAAATATTATAATTATTATTTTTGAAAATCTTTTCCGTTTTATTTCATTCAAAAAATAGACAGGACTTTTGTTACAACCTGATAAATCACATCAATATCAAATGCTTTATAAATTTTTATTACTTGTATGAAATTAAAATTTTAATTTTCTGCAAAGTAATTTTAACTTTATCAAAAAATTAATTCTGTATATATTCTTCGATGCATTATAAATATTTCAGTATTAATTCCGTCTGAAAATCTTTCTTAAAAAAAAAAAAAATTGCAATCTAATACTTATCAAAACCCTCCGAGGTATAGATTCCTCAAAAAGAAATCTCCATGCCATGCATACCGTTCAAACAGAAGACAATTAATAAAATGAAAGATACCAATACAATGGAGACGAATTTGTAACAAGCTGCATAAAAAAGAAGTTCCAGAATAAGCATCTTTTGAAAGAAAATGCTGAATGTTCTTTTTCTCCAATCACGTTAAACAAGACCATCCCATAATTGCTTTTTCATATGCTAAAAGAAACAAAAAGTTTAGAATAACATAAATTACAGGCATCTTTTGCAAATTTATCATTGTGTTCTACATAAAAAATTCTATACTGCGTACAATAATGCATGCATTTATACAATGCATAAACATATGAAGCACAAAAATGCATAAACACATGATGCGCAAAGACATAAATGCATGCAATATCAAAATACGTACATTGTTCCCTTTTTCAAAGAGTTATCTTTGTAAACAAAACTCATTAGAACTGAGATTCCCCCTTTTCATTAACATGCCTTTCAATTTATTTTTTTTTTTCATGGCCACTTTGAATTAATCATCTTTTTTCTAAATATATATTATTTATACATGCGAGATGGTAAATCATTAGCTCATAATTTGAGAAAGTATAAAAAAGAATCCATAGTTATTTATTGCATTTTATAAAAAAGGACACACAAAGGTTTGGATAATACTTAATTTGAATCAGGCATTTTTTTACGAAGAGTACCTTCATCGTAAAACTAATTTAAGAATACAATTATAATGACAGCCCAGCAATAGAAGTGTTTCTTTTTATTAAGTAAAGAAGAATTTAGGTATCTTATTGCTATGAAAATCATGATTTCCTGCTTCATGATTTGCTTCCATGATTTTAAATAATTGGGTGAACGTCGAAGTAAAGCGTAGTTTTAAATAATTGATTCCACATATGCTACATGAGCAGCCGGTGCGCTGGACAGTTCTTTTAGGATTGTGCTGGGGCGTTGGTTGCAATAAATACTTTCAGAAACGAAGAGCTCGATACCTATTGTGGAAATATGTATAGGCATCTCATATGTTGTTGTTGTTATCGTGTCCATGGATTAAAAATATAATTATCAATGTTAGATCAAGTCAAAAGTCTTCTCGATAGCGGCCGCCAGCAATGGCGCCGCTTCACTATACAGGTCTTCTCTTAAGTTGGCCTTGATTGTCACCATACCCAATTGCAAAACATGGGGAGTAAGTGCTGGGCACTCTAGAATGTGCTTAGGTGTTTGGGAAGCGTTGCGGCAATTTCTGCAGGGGATGTATTCACTGGTGATGTCAGGGAGAATTTTCATCCCTCTGTAATGATTAGTTCTGAGTCCGCTAATGACTGATATCAGCTTCCTAGGGCAGTTGAAGTCCGTAATTAGTGGCTTCTTAAAGTTATGAGGAATTAATCGGATCTCATATGTATAAGCAACATATAAACAAAATATGTATAAGTAACGTAAGTGGTAAAGCACCTGTTGGCAACTTTACTGATTTTTTTTTCTTATGACCGCAAAGGCTCTCTCATCAAATTAAAGGCAATTAACTCTTCTCATCACTCATTTGTGAGTTCTTTGTAGAATACAAAAGTGGGAAACAAGGTCCACCGATGTAATCCAAAAAATATTTAAGGGAACCAAATTTACGTATATTTTTTATATTGACATAAAATACACGAAATTACCCTTAATATGATCATAGGTTTCTTATTTATATATGTATAAAATATGGGGATTTGAGTTTTTAATGCAACAAGACTCATGAAATTCTTTTTTTTAAACTTTTCCACCTTGAAACTTTTGACACAGTATACTATTAACATTGCTTTTCTCAATAAGCCAGCGACAGCCTTTCCGACAATGTACTTGTGGTTTAGAAGGTTGTCGAAGCTTGTGAAGTGAGGCTTTTGTTGATCAAAAACTCTTGGATTAGGTTTGCCGCATTCTTTCTTAAGCTGCCGATCCTTCCATTACATGAATAGGCTTCTCCTAGTCATATTAATGTGTATATAAACTTACATGAACTTGCTGATAGGATTTTAAAAGCATCTTAGTATTCTTGTACAGCAGGGATTTTGTGTTCCTTAAGGAGGACTGCCTGCAAAGAGGCTAACTGCCACATATTTGTATGTTACCTGTAAGAAAATTTGAATCTTCCCTTCGGACAGTCCGATAAAATACTTGCATAGTTGTACAATCTTCATTGTGTCTTCTCATTTCTGTAAATAGTGAATGCAAAGCACATCTCAACTGAATTTTAACCTGACCATACATTATTATTGAGCCACATGTAGGCTATTAAGTATAAGTGTGCGTGTTTTAGTTGCGCCATTTTACCCACATATTTATACCGCGAAAGGCTGAATGATGAAAAGTATTTTCATAGTTAGCTTCTCAATATTTGCATTTGGAATAGAAGGAAACCTTGAAAACCTCCACGAGCCTGACAGTCAATATGAGACGCTAACACACGTTCTCATAATCCCCATAGACACAACACATAACTATATAGACGCAACACATAACTTAGTACACAACACCATAGATTATTCACACTATAGACACAACACATAACTATAGTATCACAATAGATTATACTACACCATAGCCACACATCCCCATAGATTATATCACCATAGATACAACACATAACTATTCACATAGATTATACTAGACACAACAAATAACTATAGACACAAAACATAACTATATTACCACAGACACAAGACATAACTATAGTACACATACTATCACCATAGACACAACACATAACTATACTATCACCATAGACACAAGACATAACTATAGTACACATCCCCATAGATTATACTATCACCATAGATTATACTATCACCATAGATACTATCACCACAGACATAACATAACTATAGTACACATCACCATAGATTATATAGACACAACACATAACTATAACTCACCATAGATTATACTAAACACAACACATAACTATAGTACACATCACCATAGATTATACTATCACCACAGACACTAGACATAACTATAGTACACATCACAATAGATTATACTATCACCATAGACACAACACATAACTATACACATCACCATAGACTATACACATGATCACACATCATCATAGATTATACTTATCACCATAAACTATAGATATGATCCCCATAGTCACAGTGCAAGACATAACATATGTTCTCATAATCTTATCGATTTTGTAAAGAGTGGCCACGAATGTTACCAGCAGTGTATTCGAACCTGTACCAACGAATCAGGCAATGCAACGATGAATCAGGCAATACAAGAGTTTAGAACTTAAATCTGTTACAATTGGACAATCTACTCGAGATACAGCGAAACTTGAAGAACGTAAAAATTTCTTTTTCTTCATACGTTTTGATGAAGTGCACGAAGACGGCTTTATCAGAAATTCATGAGAAGAAAATAAAATATTATGGACCGAACTGAAACATGGAAGCTGCAGAATTTTAAAGAACTCACTCAAGGTTCAATGGGATCAAAAAGAGATAAGTTTATTCTGTAAGATAGAGAAGAGTGTTTTCAGTTCGAGCGGGGTTTTCTCCCTCAAAAGAATGCTTGATGATTGTACAGTAATGATGATTATTCTATCCCATACATCCATTTTTTTCAAACATAAGCTTTTATTTATAAACATATCAAATGGTTTTAGAAAAAATTCAATTTTGAGCAAAGTATTAAAAGATAAAAAAAAAAATGATTATCTTCAATTCCAAAACTAAAAAAAACGAGCCTAATCCTTCTAGCATGCTAGCTAGGCCACGAATGTTACGTAAAACATTCGTGGCCTAATAGGCATGTTATATTTATTTTAAACATAGTTTGCCAATTTAATGTATATTTTCATTATCTAACACAGGGGTAACCACTTTAAACAACTTTCAATAGAAATCAACTTTAAACTGTAGGTCCCGGTCTAATTAGCTTAAAGAGTGCACAAAATGACCATAGAGCGATAAACCAAATCAATCTGAAATTTACTGTCAATAATTAAGACGCTTAAAAACATTTTTAGAGGAAAAAACTATCTTTGATCGAAAAAAGGAACTGGTTACATATAACTTAATAACACATAACAATTCATTATAAATACAATAAAAAGTTGCATATAATATGACAATACCAAATCCCACTATACAAATGTGGTAGAAAGTATTGTAGAAAAATTTGGTTGAAAAATCACTTTCATCCACCATATACGATTTGACTCTTAACAAATTACTACCTTTATGAAACTTGAAGAAATAATATTTTTAGACTTAGGGTAATATTAAGAAAAGAAGTTAAAATGAAAATAGATTCATTTTTTAGATGAAGCCAAATTAATGTTATAAGAAGGTTTCAAATAGCTGATGAGATGTCGTTACTAAAACGAAAAATATGTTGATTATAAAAACCATATTATTGATATTATAATAAATAATCAAAAATAAGATTTATAATATTTACAAACAAAATATCAAGAATATTTATTTATAATAAATATTATTGATATTGTAAATATTTTATTTATAATTATGATACATATTATTTTTGATTTTCTTTCCTTATTATTTCAATAGAAAAATAGGCGGGACTTTTATTACAACATAATAAATCTCATCAATATCAAACTCCTTAAACTTTTTGTAACTTGTATGAAATTAAAATTTTAATTTTGTGCAAAGCGCTCTACGTAATTTCAACTTTATCAAAAAATAATTAGGCATACATTCTTGGATGCATTATAAATATTTAAGTGTTAATTACGTCTGAAAATTTTGATTAAAAAAAAAAAGGTGTGGAATCTAATACTTATAAAGACCCTCAAAGGGATAGATTTCTGAAAAAAGAAATCTCCATGCCATGCATACCGTTCAAATACAATTAATGAAATGAAAGATACCCAATACAATGGAGAAGAATTTGTAACAAGCTGAATAAAAAATAGATTCCAGAATAAGCATCTTTTGAAAGAAAATACTGAATGTTCTTTTTATCCAATCACGTTAAACAAGACCATCCCATAATTTCTTTTTCATATGCTGAAAGGTTTTCTAATAATGCTAAAAGAAAAAAAAAGTTTAGAATAGCATAAATTACAGACATCTTTTGCAAATTTGTCATTGTGTTCAACATAAAAATGCTAGAATGCATACAATAATACATATGCATAAATTCACGACGCACAACAATCCATAAACACACAATGCACTAAAATGCACAAACACATAAATGCATGCAATATCAAGATTTATACATTGTTTCATTTTTCAAAAAGAGTTGTCGTTGTAAACAAAACTCGTTAGAACTGAATTCCTCTTTTTTTCATTATGCCTTTCAATTTATTATTTTTTCCTTGCCCCTTTGAATTAATCATTTTCCTTCTACATATTTATTTTTTATACATGCGAGATTCTAAATCATTAGCTCATAAAAATATAAAAAAGACTCATTTTCCATAGTATTTACTCCATTTTATAAAAAAGACACACAAAGGTTTAGAGATACTTAATTAAAATAAGGCATTTTTTTATAAAGAGAACATTCATTACAAAACTCGTTTAAGAATACAATTATAATGATAGTCTACCAATAGATGTTTATTTTTATTACGGATTATTCATATTGCTATGACAATCAAGCTTCCATGATTTTAAATAATTGAATGAACGTTGAAGTAGCAAAACTTTTTTTTAATAATTGATTCCCCGTATGCTCACTAGCCCTATTTAAATCTTCCAAAATCTAATAGTTATCTAACTAAGTTAGACATTTACAGATTGATCAAATTGTGGGCCAATGCTAATGGGTGCTGATGGTGTGCACTGGTTGGATCCTGCTGGTGGCGTTAATTGCAGTAAATACTTTAAGAAACGGAGAGGCTCGATGCCTGTTATGGATACACATATACTTGCAGATATGTCTTTAATAGCGTCTTAGTAGTCTTGCAGATATTTGGACGCAAACATTTTGCAAGGATTTTGTGTTCCTTACGTCATTTACGATTTTCATTTTCTAATATTTGAATACAAATCCCTTTTCTGTGGAATTGGGTATTCATTGTTCTGATCAGAACAATCCTTTTTTTCAGAATTCGATATTTGCCTGCTTAAAAATTACATCTTATTTTTAAGTTTTATGGATTAAAGAATTAAACTAAATTATCTTTCTTGGAAGATAGACCAAATTAGCAACTGCGTATTCATTCCAAGCTACAAAGTATCGTTAAGCAACACAAAGATATGGATGCAAATATAATTCACCACCATATCGTATCCAAATATCTATCAAAATCTGCAATTTTATTGTAACAGGCACCCATCAAATTAATGTATTTAGCATTATAAAACAACACATTCTAAATTAAAAACAGATTATTTACTATAATTCAGAACCACTATTACTGTAATATTACTTCTAAAATTGTATTAAATATTATTATCTTAATTAAACATTCAATAAAATATTGGGTGCTCTCTTTGATTAAATATTGTTCAAATTTCTAAACAACAATTTCTAATCAGTTCAGTATTTGTTAAAATAAATTAATTGATACACTAGTATCAAATGTTACGCACTCCTTTGTCTAAAAATAGAACCAATGTTAATAATAGTACTTCCCTTATGTAACGTTTATTATGGAAATAAGGAATATTTACTCTTCGTGATAATTTTAACTATTCAACAAGTCGACGAAACATTTGATAGATCCTGGTAGGAAACTAATCATATCTTTTACGCACACTTGCATCCACCGTATCATAATCCTTCACTGTGTTTTAATTTAATTTCAATTATCTCTGAAATTTTGAAGCAGCCGAAACTTCGCATCAAAGTTTATGCTTAATTCCACGATTTCCTTGCGCAGATTTACGAATATTTCGTCTTAATCTTTAAGTCATAATAATATTGGATAAATTAAATAATGGCCTTCTGAATAAAAGATAAATTTATTTAATCTTGATCAGCATTATTACGAACGAACACGGTAATAGTTTGGTACAGAAATAATGATATCCATAAAATATGCATAACTAATAAAGAGCATTTGTGAAAATAAATGAGATAATTGCAATTAAACAAGATAATTGCATTTATTTTGCAAGTCTATGGATATTATAATATTACAGTTATATATTCCACAAACATTACATATATCAGAGATGACAGGAGGACTGCCTGCAAAGAGCCTAACTGCCACATATTTGTATGTTTTTATGTATGTTTTTTGTAATTTGTGTATTTTTTCCCTCCGGGTAGTCCGATAAAATACTTGCATAGTTGTACAATCTTCATTGTGTCTTCTCATTTCTGTAAACAGTGAATGCACAGCACATGTCAACTGAATTTGAACCTGACTATACATTATTATTGAGCCACATGTAGGATATTAAGTATAATTGTGTGTGTGAGTGTTTTAGTTGTGCCCTTTTACCTGCATTATGTATACCACGAAAGGCTGAATGATGAAAAGGATTTTCATGGTTAGCTTCTCAATATTTGCATTTGGAATGGAAGGAAACCTTGAAAACATCCACTAGCCTGACTGTCAATATGAGACGTTAACACATGTTCTCATAATCTCCATAGACACAACACATGATCATCACAAGCACAACACACGATCCCCATAGAAAGATCACATGATTACCATAGACACAACACATGATAATCATAGACACAACACCAGACATAACACATGTTCTCATTTTGAAAAGAGTGGCTACAAATAAAAGTACGATGTATTCGAACCTACCTGAAAGAATCAGGCAAGGCAAGCGTTTAGAACTTAAATCTGTTACTATTGGACAATCTACTCAAGTTACAGCAAAACTTGAAGAACGTAAAGAAATTTTCTTCATGCTTTTTGATGAAGTGCACGAAGAAGGCTTTATCAAAAATTCATGAGAAGAAAAGAAAATATTATGGACCGAATTGAAACATGGATGCTGCAGAATTTCAAAAAACTCATTCACGGTTCAATGTGATCAAAAAGAGATAAGTTTATTCTATAAGATAGAGAAAAGCGTTTTCAATTCGAGAGTTTTTTTCCTTCAAAGAATGCTTGATGATTATACACTTATGATTATTATTCACCCCATATATCCATTTTTTTTTCAAATAGAAGATTTTACTTAACAACATATAAAATGGTTTTAGAAAAATTTCAATTTTGAGCAAAGCATTTGAAAGATAAAAAAAAGATCCTCAATTTTAAAAATACAAGATATGAACTTAATCTTTCTTGCATGCTAGCTAGGCCACGAGCTTGGCATGTTAAATTCATTATAAACATAACTTACCAATTTAATCTACATTTCGCATATTTTTATTTTCTAAAATATAAGATATATTTTATGTAATTCGTGTGATATTGTGATAATTATAGTCATATTTACTCAGTTATAGAGAATATTTAACTGTTTTTCAAGAAATGTGGCAATTATAAAAGTTTTTCTATAATCTTGTTTATTTTAATGTATAGATAAAATAAATATAATACTGAAAGAATAACGTTTTTACGTTAGGTAAGTAAATATAATTCAACAAAAAAATAGAAAATGCATTTTGAGGTTCGCTTTAAATAAAATGCTTATGCTTTTATCAATGTTTCTATAGCTTTTCTGAGAAATGTTATGAAACAATATATTGAACTTTTTGAAGTGGAAGTAGCATCTAATACTAAAAGAAGTATGTGCTTTAGATATTAAATATTCCTACATGCAGATTTACATAAATATTTGCAGATATTCCTATTCAGCAGGAGGAAATTTATTATTAATTTGTTTAAAAATCCCCATTATTGACACATTTAAAAATTTATAGTCATTACATCAAGATTTCGTAAAGGAAAAAAGTTACTCAATTCTAATCAAGTAGCGCTGATCTGTAGTTAATTTTATCGGGATTAGTAATATATATCACGTTTAGATCTCTGATATGACAATTTGGACTTTTAAAAAAAATCCCTTTATCTTTTGTTTAAACTAAATGACGCTTTTGCATTATTTTTTCAATGGAATATTTATGACCTACTGTCAATTTTCATTCTGAATGTTATTTATTTTCAGAAAACTGCAATTTTCGATACATTTTTATCTCATTTGCTTACAAGAGATGGTGATGCTGCAAAATGATACAAAGCCTTCGTCGCGTTTTCATAAAATTCAGAAAACCCTTACAGGTTACTATGTCAAAATTGAATTTGATGTCTTCTTAAATGTGAGTTTATTTTTACAGAAGATGAAAGTACAGATTATATTAAGGAATACATGAAAGATTTTAATGCCTTAGGGAAACTTCGAATACATCCACAAAAATGTGGGCCAGGTGTAAAAAAAAAAACAAATACCTAAAAAAATATTTTTATTATATATATGCTTTATTACGCAATATATATATATATATGTTTTTTTTATTATACATGTTTTTTTATATATATATCTTGTGTCAGTATCATTTATTTCAAGTAAAGAGAAGAAATAATGAAGAAAATAACGTCTTTGAATATGTTATGTACTGAAGTACCATTTTTGAATTGTAACGGCCTGGTGGATATTATGTTGGGTATCCAAACAACGTAATCTCTTGTTTCCAGAAGGGTTAGCAGTGATAAATCTGTAGACCAAAAGTTCTTACATCGGAGGAAAATGGGATATCATCTCTTGAGGTGTTTGTTCAAAATTATGAGAACCAAATGCTGGGGCAAGAAAGCTGGCTATCGTTTTAAACCCTTCTACATGGGTTTCTTTTCTAGAGTTGAATGATTTCAGGTCAAATTGTATGGCATCCGAAAACAAGTGTGTAGTTTTATGAGCAATTAGAAATATTATTAAGAAATTTAAACCTTGTAGAATTGCATACGTTACTGAAATTGGCTTGTACATAGATTTGTCCGCAAGAATTGCCTTCATTGTATGACGTTATATATGAACAAAACATTTCATAAAATTTAATTTACAGAAATAAAAGTAGAATTAAAAACAATAAATTAATTAAATGGATACTGTACAGGTGATCAGAGGTTTGACAATAGTTCAAACATAAGATTGTTTTCGTTAATATCAGAAGGCAGCAAAATATTCTTTGCTTAACTCTTCCAGCATAAAAAGATTACAAGCATTTTTAAAAATATTCTCGGGTATTTTTTCTGAATAATATTTTAGTTTATTTATATTAATGTTATGCTTGATTTTTATTGATTTTATAAAAGTATTAGCATTACAGAGTACAAAATCTGTATTGCTAAAAGATACGGTTGCAATACAGATTTTTAGCCTTTATTCTTAATATTAGTGCATCATGATGATAAGACTAATGTGGTGTTTTAACAAGTTTTATAATGTGATGTTATAACTTGCACATTATAAATTTGTTAAATTAATTTGTAAAACACTGGAATAAAATTCAAACTACATTAGTTTCAAAATATGAAATAAAGTTTTTCTTTTGTATATTATTAGGCATTCATGTAAAGGCTGTCGAAATGAAAACATAAAATACATTACTATTTAAAGCTTTTTTTTTTAGAAACTAATTTTTTGTGAAATTTAAAAAAGAAAAAAAAATATATTAATAGAAAATTAATAAAAGTACATTTTATAAAATAATAAATTTATTAATATATGCATAGATCCATATATATTATATTGGTATTTTCAAGGTATTGCATATTTTAATATTTATGTAATTGTGAATAAGATTGTAACCAAATAAATTTGTTATTTTAACATGCCAAATGATCTTTTTGTAATTTATTAAGCTAATGACGAAAATGTATAGATCTCAATAAATTTAAATAAAACTCTCTTTTATATGCTTTCTTACCATTTCTCTTTAAAAACAATCCGGAATAGAGCAACTAGAAAAAAAAACATGCTTATTGAAATAATATTTATTCTTATTTATTTACTTCCTTTCACTAAGTAACAATCATGATTTATATCTATTTTGAAAGTATGACCTTGGGTTGATGAAGGTGTAATAAAACCCCTTCATTTAGAAAATACAATCTGTGTCTTTTAACTATAGCATATATATTTATCAACAAAAACAAAAATCTGTGTACTAGCCTAATTTGTATATCCTCTAATTGCAGCGTTATCAAGGACACATCAAGATAACACATGTTGTTTCTTATCCCACTTGATCGGCAGCAACGTCTAGACCAAGTCCATGAGCCCATGTATTCTCATGGAAAGGAAGGGGTCAGCTTTGGTTGTAATGGAGCACTCGTAGATAGAAGACAGACTTGCCTGCGTGTCGCTAAAGAAGGAGGACAGTGCTTTCCGGAAGGACTTTTAGGAAACTACCTTACATTTTCGTATCGCATGGGAAATCCCAGGAAAACTCCCACCATACAAATCTATTAAGGAGGCAAGATGCTAAAAATCACAAACGCCATCGAGTCTCCTCGTATTTTGAAACAAAAAATATATAATATAAAAATATATAAATTTGTCTATAACAAAGCCGCCAGCGGGCTGAACCTCTGCCATGTTGCCACTGAGCCGCGAGTTGGGCAGATAACATACAAATTTTTCAGACAGATCGTATATATTTCTTCTATACCAAAATGCTTCATAAAATGCCTTAAAATATATGTAATATCAAAATAATTTTTAAATAAATACTGGAAAAGTTTTAAACAAAAGAAAATGCAGATAAATAAAGATAATAATAACATGTAGAAAATAATAATATATAAGTGAGAAAATAATACACAAGAGAACTCTGGTAATACTTATAAATTCACAGTAAGACTTCAAAGCAAATATGCTTTAAAAATTTCCTAAATTTGGTAACTCAAAAATTTTTAAGAAGATAGAGTATAATTTTTTGAAGATATTTTGTAACTGAGGCTTTTGTACTTAAAACAAGATTGCCAATGAAAAAAACTGGATATCTTTTGAACAGATATTTTTATGGAACAAAAACTAAACTACAATTATGCATTTCGATATAAAAGTTCGAAATATCTTAAAACATTTTAAGATCTTAAGATAGTAAATATTTATTTACATTTAAGTTCCTAAGAGCATACACATCAAGATAACATAACGATTTCTCAGACATATTTAGCCGTGAATATTTCATTCTATATGACGCTGTTATTTTTACAGATGATATTCCTCTTCAGAACAGTCTAGTTTTATAGAAAATATTTGCTATAAATTTTGACACTCAGGAAAAGTAACAAATTTTTCAGTTTATCTGATTTTCCAGAACTTGTCCCCTTAGTATCTGATTTTTTTTTTTTTTTTTTTTTTAACATTTATATGATTATTTTGACATTTTAAAATCTCTTTTATATTTTCTATATTATTAATACTATGCATTTTTACTTACATATGATCTATGTGCCAATTATTATTGCCAAATCAGATAGAAAAGATTAATTTTTAGTAAGTTCTATTACCGAAATATAAAGATGATTACATATAATATAATTGACAACATGTGTCATCAGCTTTAAAATAAGCCTGCAAGTTACAAGTTTATTTATGTTTGTGAGCCAATTATTTATAAGAAAATAGTTTTCATTCTGAATTCTATATTTTAGCATTCTAAAGGATAAAAATGACTAAATTACAGGCGCACTTGTTATCCATTTACCAAAACTTTGAAACATAAATTTTTTGTCTGCTGAAATTCCTCTAAAATAAATATTATCCTCCATTAATCTTTAAAAGAATAATAATTATTTTGACTTTGAATTTTGCATTAAAAAGTACAAATATAAATTTACAATGGAACTTTCTTCAAAGTAGCTTGCATCCAAAGAAGATGTGGTACGTGATGTATGGTATATGTATATATAAGTATGGTATATTCTATGGCATATAGATTATGGTATGAGTATGGAATATAGAGTACGGTATGCATGAGTATTGCATATATATATGGTAGGAGTATGATATATAGAGTACGGTATATATAGTATGGTATATGGAAAATGGTATGAGTACGATATATATGAATGATGGCATATATAGTGTTTAAGAGTGCGGTATATAATGGTATATAGAGTACGGTATGCATGAGTATTGCATATATAAATGGTAGGAATATGATATATAGAGTACGGTATATATAGTATGGTATATAGAATATGGTATGAGTACGATATATATGAATGATGGTATATATAGTGTGGTATGAGTGGTATATAATGGTAGAGTATGGTATGAGTACGATATATATGAATGATGGTATATATAGAGTATGAGTGTGGTATATAATGGTAGAGTATGGTATGAGTACGATATATATGAATGATGGTATATATAGTGTGGTATGAGTGTGGTATATAATGGTATATAGAGTATGGTATGAGTACGATATATGAATGATGGTATATATAGTGTGGTATGAGTGCGGTATATAATGGTATATAGAGTATGTATGAGTACGATATATATGAATGATGGTATATATAGTGTGGTATGAGTGCGGTATATAATGGTATATAGAGTATGGTATGAGTACGATATATATGAATGATGGTATATATAGTGTGGTATGTGTGCGGTATATAATGGTATATACAGTATGGTATGAGTACGATATATATGAATGATGGTATATATAGTGTGGTATGAGTGCGGTATATATTGGTATATAGAGTATGGTATGAGTACGGTATATTTGAGTTTGTTGGGTCTATAAGAAAGAAACGGTTCATTATAAACTCTTAGATGACACACAAATAATAATCTCTGAAATCTACGCAGTCAATTGGCTAGCGCTGTAGAGTTTGGCACCACAGGCTTCAGGTTCGAATCCTGATGGTAGCATGGATGTTTGTTAGTAGTTCGGAATCCCCGTTAAATTGTAGGTCCCGGTCTAATTAGCTTAAAGTGTGCACAAAATAACCGTACAGCGACAAACCAAATCAACCCAATCTGAAATTTACTGTTAATAATTAAGACTTTTAAAAATATTTTTTACACAAAAAACGGACTTTGTTCAAAAACAGAAACAAGTGCATATAATATAATAACACATAACAATTCAATATACATGCAATAAAAACTTGCATAGAACATGACAATACCGATCCCTATTATGCAAGTCTGACAAAAAGTGTTGTAGAAAAATTTGGCGTAGAAATCACTTTCATCCACCATATACGACTTAGTTTTAACAGATTACCCCCTTTCAGAAACTTGCAGAATAAACTTGATAGACTTAAGATAATATTAAAAAAAGAAGCTAAAAGTAACCTGGATTCATTTTTTTAGATAAAGACAAATTAATGTTATAAGAAGGTTTCAAAAAGCTGATGAGATGTCGTTATTTAAAAGAAAAATATATTAATTATAAAAAAAAATCTTATTGATATTATTTATTATAAGTTTTATTGGTATTATAATAAATACTCATAATGTTTATAAATAAAATATCAAAAATATTTATTTATAATATATATTATTGATATTCATTTAATAAATTTTAATATTATTCATATTTATTTATAAATATTATAAACATTATTTTTGGTTATGTTTTCCATTTGGTTTCATTCGAAAAATAGGCAGGACTTTTCTTAAAACCTGATAAATCACATCAATATCAAATACATTATAAATTTTTATTACTTGTATGAAATTAAAATTTTAATTTTCTGCAACTCACTCTACATAATAAATTCAACTTTTTAAAGAAATAATAATTATGCATATATTCTTCGATGCATTATAAATATTTTAGTATTAATTAGGTCTGAAAATTTTCCTTATAAACAATAGCTTTGCAATCTAATACTTATCAAAACCCTCCAAGAGATAGATTCATTAAAAAAGAAATTTCAATGTCATGCAAACCGTTTTAATTTTCTACAAAGCACTCTACGTAATTTCCACTTCATCAAAAAAAAATAATTATGCATACATTCTTCCATACATTATAAATATTTCAGTATTAATTACTTCTGAAAGTTTTCCTTAAAAAGCGCATTGCAATCTAATACTTATCAAAACCCTCCGAGGTACAGATTCCTCAAAAAAGAAATCTCCATGCCATGCATACCGTTCAAACAGAAGACAATTAATGAAGCGAAAGATACCCAATACAATGGAGACGAATGTGTAACAAGCTGCATAAAAAAGAAATTCCAGAATAAGCATCTTTTGAAAGAAAATTCTGAATGTTCTCTTTCTCCAATCAACTTAAACAAGAGCATCCCATAATTGCTTTTTCATATGCTAAAAGGTTTTCTAATAATACTAGAAGAAGCAAAAAAAGTTTAGAATATTATAAATTACAGGAATCTTTCGCTAATTTATCACTGTGTTCACCATAAAAATGCTATAATGCATACAATAATACATACATTTATACAATGCATAATACATGAAGCACAAAAATGCATAAACACGTGATGCACAAAGACATAAATGCATGCAATATCAAGATCCGTACATTGTTCTATTTTTCAAAAAGTTATCTTTGTAATCAAAACTCGTTAGAACTGAGATTCTTCTTTTTCATTACCATGCCTTTCAATTTATTATATTTTCTTCTTTGCCACTTTGAATTTATCATCTTCCTTCGAAATATATATATTTTTATACATGCAAGATTATAAATCATTAGCTCATAAAAGAATAAAAAGACTCATCTTTCATAGTAGTTACTCCATTTAATAAAAAAGACACACAAAGGTTTGGAGATACTTAATTTAAATAAGATTTTTTTTTACAACGAGAACATTCATTATAAATTTCATTTCAGAATACAATTATATATTAGCAATAGAAGCGTTTTTTTTTAATAAGGAAAGAAGAACGTATGTATCCTATTATTATGAAAATCAAGCTTCCGTGATTTTAAATAATTGGTGAACATCAAAGTAAAACTATTTTGTTAATATTTTATTCCACGTATGCTCACTAGTCCTATTTAAATAGTTTCCAAAATCTAATAGTTATCTAAACTGATTTAGACATTTACAGATTGTCCAAATTGTAGACTAGTGCTAATGTGAGCAGCTGGTGTGCTAGACAGTTCTGGTTGTATTCTGCTGGTAGCGTTAGTTGCTGCATAGTTTCAGAAACGATGAAACTCGATGCCTATTGTGGAAATATGTATAAGCATCTGTAATCAAAATTATTTAAGGGAACGAAATTTGCTTATATTTTTTGTAATTGGCATAAAGTACACGAAATTACCCTCAATATGGTCATAGGTTTCTTATTTTTATATGCATAAAATATGGGAATTTGAGTTTTAATGCAACAAGACACATGAAATTCTTTTTCTTTTAAACTAGTCCACCTTAGGACTTATCTTCTACGTTTACTTGTCACCATCTCTATATATTCAACGCCAGAATATCCAACAGTTTTTGTAAGTATTTGAGTATAAGTGATGAGTACTTGATGAGTAAGCATGAGTACTTGTATCTTAATGAGAGTATTTGTTTTAATTGTTGGATGAGTGTATCCACGGATACAGTTGTGCCGAACTACATCTTCTCAAAGCATCCTACACATGTTCTATGGCATTTAAAGCAGAATTAAGCTGAATAACTCATTATAGTGATATATTCACTTTCTCGAAACAATTTGACAGCACAAGCCCGATGTAACCTGGTGTTATTGCCCATAAAAACGAAGTCTGCACCAATGGTACACACTAAAAGGAGTATCCCCTTGCTAAAATTGAGATTTCCAGTAACAGTACTTTCGTCAAAAACAATGGAGGAGTTCAGTCTGCCTGTTCATCATAATATCCCCTTCAAACGAGAAGGATAGGACTTCAGTAACGGACCTTTTCTCTCATATTAGTAAGATAAAACGGTGTCACTACTTCCCTTCATATCAACTGGTGTTGAAAATCACTTGAGACCTTGTAACCCTTCTCATCTGTAAAGAGGAAGTAACTCCATTGATGAGATGGATGTCCATTTTATACGGTGCCATCGGTAGGTACCTGTTGATAAGATATAACGTACAATATAGCGGGAAAATGGGCCATGATTATTAAGTCGCCTTGCCACAGTTACAAAACTTATCATCCCCTTTCTGTATGTAGATGCTGAGCAATTATGTCTACTGACTGGTATCAATCCCTTTCCACCTGCAATGCGATATATAGGTCTATATTATTATTGTTTTCTCTACCAACCAGCAAAAACCTTTCTTACAATATACCTGTGGCTTATAAGGTTTTCGCAACTAGTGAAGCATTACTTTTGTCGATTCAGAACTCTTGAGATACGCTTGCTGCATTATATTCTTTCTCAAGCAAACTGATAATTCCATTATATGAATAGTCGTCGCATAGTCATATTAATATCTGTAAACTCATATGAACTTGCAGATAATGTCTTCAATAGCACCTTTATGCCCTACTTTAATAGTCTTGTATTACAGATATTTTTTGTTAACTTATACCATCTGTGTATATCTTTTCGTAATATTTGGATACAAATCACATCTCTATTGAATTGGGTATTCATTGTACTGATCACAACAAGCCTTTTTTACAATTCCATATCTACCTGTTTAAAAATTGCATCAATTCTTAAATTTTGCATGGCATGGTACAAAGATTAAACCATATTACCTTTCTTGGAAGAATAACCAAGGGTCATTCTAAGCTACAAATCATTGTTAATC
Organism: Caerostris darwini; assembly: GCA_021605075.1. NCBI lineage: Eukaryota > Metazoa > Arthropoda > Arachnida > Araneae > Araneidae > Caerostris > Caerostris darwini. The sequence goes on from BPLQ01008765.1 coordinate 108,457, forward strand.
ATGATAAAGACATGGATCCTAAAAGTGATAAATTTATTTACATCTTGATCACCATGATCATGTACAAACACGATATTGTTTTGGTACAGAAATCATGAAATCCATAAAATATGCATGATTGATTGTGAAAATAAATGATATAATTGCAACCAAATAAGATAATTGCATTTATTTTCAAGTCTATTTATATTAATGTTAGGGTATATATTCCGCAAACAATGCACATATTAAAGACAACAAGAGAACTGCCTATAAAGAGGACTTTTAGGCTAATTGCGACATATTTGTATTTTATATGTGAGAAGATTTGAATCTTCCCACCAGGTAGCCTGACCAAACCAATCTCACATTTGTAAAAAGTAAAAGCATAGAAAACCTCAATTGAATTTGAACCCGAGCATGCATTACTTGTTGTTCTCATTTTCCACATATGTATACCACGAGGAGCTGAATTACGAAAATGATTTTCCTAATTAGCTTCTCAATATGGGCATTTGGAATAGAATGAAACCTTGAAAACTCTCATTAGCCTATTTGTCAATATAAGACGTTAACACATGTTCTTATAATCACCATAGACACAATACATCACCATAGACTATACACATCACTATAGATACAACACATGGTCACCATAGACACAGCAAAACACATAACACATGCTTTGATAATATCTTCAATTTTGAAAAGAGTGACAACATGAGTTGCCACCGGTGTATTCGAACCTTTATCATCGAATCAGGCAATGCAAGAGTTTAAAACTTAAATCTGTTACAATTGGACAATCTACTAGATATACAGCGAAACTTGAAGAACGTAAAAATTTCCTTTTTTCTTCATACATTTTGATGAAGTGCACGAAGACTGCTTTATCAAAAATTCATGAGAAGAAAATAAAATATTATGGACCGAACTGAAACATGGAAGCTGCAGTAGTTTAAAGAACTCACTCACGGTTCAATGAGATAAGTTTATTCTATGAGATAGAGAAAAGTGTCTTCAGTTCGAGAGGGATTTTTTTTCTCAAAGAATACTTGATGATTGTACACTTATTATGATTATTCTATCCCATATATATTTTTTTAAAACATAAGCTTTTATTTATCAACATATAAAATGGTTACAGAAAAATTTCAATTTGGAACTAAGCATTACAAGATTTAAAAAAAGGATGAGAATCCTTATTTCTAAAAACACAGGATATGCACTCAATCTTTCTTGCATGACAGCTAGGCCACGAATTCGGCATGTTAAATTAATTGTAAACATACGAGTAGTTTTGCCAAATTAAAGGAAATTTTTATTTAACACATAGTACGACAACTTTTATCTAATCCGAGTGATATGGTGATAATTCTAGTCAATACAAGGGAAAATAACATACAAGAGAACTCTAGTGATATTTAGTAATGATAAATCCACAGTAAGACTTCAAAGCAAATAAGATTTAAAAATAATTAATAAATTTGGTTACTCAAAAATTTTAAGAAGATAAAGTATGATTCTTTGAAGATATTTTGTAACTGAGGGTTTTGTACATAAAACAAGATTGCCAATGAAAAAAATTGGATATCGTTTGAACAGAATTTTTTATGGAACAAGAACTAAACTAAAATTATGCATTTCAATAAAGTTAGAAATTTCTTAAAACATTTAAAGATAGTAAATATTTATTTACATTTAATTGCCTAAGAGCATACACATCAAGATAGCATAACGATTTCTCAGACATATTTAGCCGAGAATATTTTATTTTATATGAGGCTGTTATTTTTACAGATGAAATCCCTCTTGAGAACAGTCTAGTTTTATAGAAATATTTGTGATAAATCTTGACGCTCAAGAAAAGTTTTAAATTTTTCAATTTATCTGATTTTCCAGAACTTGTCCCCTTATTATTTGATTTTTTTTACATTTATATGACAAATTTGACATTTTAAAAGCTCTTCTATATTATTCATACGATGTGTTTTTACTAATGTATGATTTCTGTACCAATTATTATTGCCAGATCAAAAAGAAAAGATTAATTTTTAGTAGGTTGAACTGAAATATAAAGATGATTACAAATAATATAATTGACAGCATGTGGCATGTTATTTACATGTTTATTTATATTTAAGAGCCAATTATATTTAAGAGGTTATTTTTCCTTCTGAATTCTGTATTTTGACTTTCTAAGAGACAGAAATGACTAAATGCAGACGCACTTGTTATCCATTTATGAAATCTTTAATACATAAACTTTTGGTCTGTTGAAATTCCTCTAAAAACGGTATATATAAGTATGGCATACAGATTATGGTATATAGAGCGCGGTATGTATGAGTATGGTAGGAATATGGTATATAGAGTACAGTATATATTGTATGGTATATAGAGTATGGTATGAGCACGGTATATTTGAGTTTGTTAGGTCTATGAATAAGAAATGGTTCATTGTAAACTGTTAGAAGATACACAAACAATAACATTTGAAATTTACGCGACCTGGTAACCAATTGGCTAGCGCTCTGGTCCTTGGAATCACAGTCTTCAGGTTCGAATCCTGTCGGGGGCATGGATGTTTGTAAGTGGTGCTGAATCCACGTTAAATTGTAGGTCCCAGTCTAATTAGAGTAAAATGTGCACAAAATGGCCGTAGAGCGACAAACCAAATCAATTTGAAATGTATTGTTGCGTAATTATTAAGACGTTTAAAAATATTTTTTACAGGACAAAACTGTCTTTGCTCAAAAAAAACGAACACCTTGCATATAACATAATAATAAATAGCAATTCAATATACATACAATAAAAATTTGCATAAGTATAGCATGGTAACACCAAACTCTACTATGCAAGTCTGGCAAAAAGGGTTGTAGAAAAATTTAGCTGAGAAATCATTTTCATCGACCATATACGACTTAACTTTAACAGATTACCACCTTTTAGAAACTTCCAAAAAAAAATCTTAGTAGATTAAAGATAATATTAAGAAAAAAAATTTTAATTAAACTAAATTCATTTTTTAAGAAAAAGTCAAAAATAAATTTTATAAGAAATTTTCCAAAAGCTGATGAGTTGTCGTTATTGAAAAGAAAAGTATGGTGATTATAAAAAAAATATTATTGACATTACTCATAAATAAACATTATTGATATTATAATAAATAATCAAAAATATTTATAATAATTATAAACAAAACATCAATAATATTTTTATAATAAATATTAATTATATTATTTATATTTATTTTTAATTATTAAATGGATATTTTATTATTGACATTCATTTATAAATATTATACATATTATTTTTGATATTTTCCATTTTATTTCAAAATTTTTTTATTGATATTAGAATAAACGATTAAAAATATTAGTTATAAAAAACCAAAACAGGCTTTATCATAAGAGTAGTGTTGATATAAACGCTTGCCTGTATATCAGCGACCACGGCTATTCCTTAGTAAGGACCTCCCTTAACTCCTTTGATTACTTGTCATCATTTCTCTAAGCACAACGCCAGATTACTCAAAAGTTTTTAAGTACAAGCGATGAGTACTTGATGAGACCGTATGAGTACTTGTAACTTAAAGTGAGTATGTTTTAATTGGGTGTAAGTTTCCGTGGTTATAATCGTGCCGAAATACATCTCCTCAAAGGGTATGTGATTCTGCTTTAAATCCCAATTATGTTCTATGGGATTTAAAACAGAATTACTTTGGACAACCCATTTATACTGATATCTTCTCTTTCTCGAAACAATTTAACTTTCTCGAATGTGGCCTGGTGTTATTGCCCATAAAAACAAAATCTACGCCAGTGGCACATCGGAAGAGACGCACAAAAGAGAATATCACTTTGCTAACAGTAAATATCTCCATTAACAGTGCTCAGTCTGCCTGTTCATTATAATATCTCCCCAAACGAGCCCACCAGGAGCACCGTAATGGCATTTTTATCTGACATTAGTGAGATAAAAAGGTGTCACTATATATCAACTGAAAATCACTTGTGGCACTGATACCCTTTTTTTCAGTAAAGAGGACATGACTTCATTGATGAGGTGGATGTCCATCTTACATTGTGCGTCAACAGGTAGCTGTTGATGGGATACAACGTTCAATATGGTGGGAAAATTAACCAACATTATGAAGGCGTCTAAAGGCCACATTAAGGCACAAAACTTATCATCCCTTTGCAATATGTAAATGCTGTGCAATTATTCCTGCTGACTGGTATAAATCCCTTTTTACCCCAATGAGATATATCAGTCTCCTATTAACATTGTCTTTCTCAATAAAAGAGTGGCAACCTTTCTTACAATGTAAGTGCGGTGTAAAAAGTTTTCGAGTCTTGTGAAGAGATGCGTTTGTCAATTCGGAACTTTTAGGCTAGGTTTGCCGCATTTCATTAGTTCATAAGCTACCGATCATTCCATTACATGATTAAACTTATCCTAGTCATATTATATATATATATATATAGATATATATAACTCGCATGAACTTCCAGCAATGTCTTTAATAGCACTTTAGTAGTCTTGCACTGCAAAGATTTTGTTTTCATATGCCATCTGGGACTTTTTTTTCTAATATTTGAAAACAAATCCTCTTTCTATTGAATTTGGTATAAATCGTATAGATTCCAACAAGACCTTTTTCTACAATTTCATATCTGCCTACTTAAAAATTGCATCAATTCTTAAATTTTTATGCCAGAGTAAAAAATATTATTAAACCATATTATCTTTTTTTGAAGAACTACCAAATTAGTAAATGCTTGTTCATTCTAAGTTATAATTCATTTTTAAGCAGGATATAGATATGTATCCCAACAGCGTAAATATGATGCAAGCATGATTCCACGCTATATCATATCCAAAGCATCTGTCAAAATCTGCAATTTTATTGGATTATATATCCATCAGGTTTACGCATTTAGCATTATGAAACAGCACATTCTAAATTAAAAACAAATTATTTACTATAATACCAAATCACATTGTTTTGCAATATTACTTTTGAAATTGCATTAAAAATTATTATCTTAATTAAACATTCAATAAAATATTGGATGGTCTCTTTGATTAAATATTATTCAAATTTCTAAACAACGAATTTCTAATCAGTTCAGCATTTGTTAAAATAAATTAATTGATGCACTAGTATCAAATGTTATGCACTCCTTTGTCTAAAAATAGAACCAATTTTAATAATAATACTTCCCTTATGTAAAGTTTGTTATAAAAATAAGGAATATTTACTCTTCGTGATAATTTTAACTATTCAACAAGTCGACGAAACATTTGATAGATCCTGGTAGGAAACTAATCATATCTTTTACGCACACTTGCATCCACCGTATCATAATCGTTCGCAGTGTATTAATTTAATGTCAATTATCTCCGAAATTTTGAAGTCACTGAAACTTCGCATCAAAGTTTAAGCTTAATTTCCCGATTTCCTTGCGCAGATTTATGAATATTTCATCGTATTCATTAAGTCAAAATAATATTGGATAATTTAAATAATGGGCCTTATGAATAAAACATAAATTTATTTACATCTTGATCACCATTATTATGGACGAACACGAAATTGTTTTGGGGACAGAAATCATGATATTTATAAAATATACATGTCTGATAAAGAGTATTTGTGAAAATAAATGAGATAATTACAACTAAATAAGATAATTGCATTTATTTTGCAAGTCGATGGATATTAATGGTAAGCTTATAAATTCCACAAACAATACATATATCAGAGACGTTATGATGACTGCCTACAAATAGAACTTTCAAACTGACTGCCATATACTTGTATGTTATATGTAATAAGGCTTGAATATTCCCACCGAGTAGCCTGGCAAAATATTTGCATGGTTGTGACAATCTTCACTGTGTCTTCTCTTTTCTGTAAACAGTAAACAACTGAATAACATGCCTCAACTGAATTTGACCCCGAGCATGCATTGCCATTGAGCTACAAGTAGGATATTAAGTATAATTGTGCGTGTGTGTGTTTTAGTTGTGCCATATATACCCACATATGTATACCTCGAAAGGCTGAATGATGAAGAGGAATTTCATAGTTAGCTTCTCAATATTTGCATTTGGAATGGAAGGAAACCTTGAAAACATCCATTAGCCTAACTGTCAATATGAAACGTTAAAACGTGTTCTCATAATCACCACAGACACAACACATAATTATATTACTCATCCCCATAGATTATACTATCCCCATAGACACAACACATAACTATACACATCACCATAGACTATGCACATGATCACCATAGACTATGCACATGATCACCATAGACTATACTACCACCATAGACTATACACATGATCACCATAGACTATACTATCACCATAAACTATAGACATGACCACCATAGACACAGTGCAAGACATAACATATGTTCTCATAATCTCATCGATTTTGAAAAGAGTGACTACGAATGCTGCCGCCGATGTATTCGAACTTATATGAACGAATCAGGCAATGCAATGAGAAATCAGTCAATGAAAGAGTTTAGAACTTAAATCTGTTACAATTGGACAATCTACTCGTGATACAGCGAAACTTCAAGAACGTAAAAATTTTCTTTTTCATCATACATTTTGATGAAGTGCACGAAAACGGCTGTATCAAAAATTTATGAGAAGGAAATAAAATATTATGGACCGAACTGAAACATGGAAGCTGCAGAATTTTAAAGAATTCATTCATGGTTCAATGAGATCAAAAAGAGATAAATTTATTCTATGAGATAGAGAAAAGTGTTTTCAGTTCGAGAGGGGTTTTTTTTCCTCAAAAGAATGCTTGATGATTGTACACTTAGAAGATTATTCTATACCATATATCCGTTTTTTCAAACAGAAACTTTTATTTATCAACATATAAAATGTTTTAGAAAATTTCAATTTTTAGCAAAGTATTGAATATTAAAAAAAAAAAAAGACTATTATCCTCATTTCTAAAAACACAAGATATTAACTTAATCCTTCTTGCATGATAGCTAAGCCGCAAGTTTGGCATGTTAAATTCATTGTAAACATAGTTTGTCAATTTAAAGGAAATTTTTATTATCTAACATACACGGCCACTTTTATGCATTTCGTGTAATATGGTGATAATTCTAGTCATACTTACTCAGGAAATAAAGAATATTTTACTGTTTTTCAAGGAAATTTGCAATTATAAAGGTTTTTCTTTTTCCATAATCTTGTTTGTTTGAATGTTTAAATAAAATACATATAATAGTGAAAGAATAATATTTTTGCCTTAGGTAAGTAAATATAATTCAACAAAAAAGTAGAAAATGCATTTTGAGGTTCGCTTTAAATAAAAATTTTATGTTTTTTATCAATATTTTTATAGCTTTTCTGAGAAACGTTATGAAACAATATATTGAACTTTTTGAAGCGGACGTAACTTCTAATACAAAGAGAAGTATTTCTTTTAGATATTCAATATTCCTACAAGCAGATTTACATAAGCATTTGCAGATATTCCTATTCAACAGGAGGAAATTTATAATAGTTTGTTTAAAAACTACTATTCTTCACATATTTAAAAATTTATAGTCATTACATCCAGATTTCGTAAAGGAAAATACAAGTTGCTTAATCCTAATCGAGCAGCACTAATATGTAGTTAAATTTGATTAATAATGTATATCAGGTTTAGATCTCTGATATGACAATTTGGATTTAAAAAAATCACTTTATCTTTTGTTTTAACTAAATGACGCTTTTGTATTACTTTTTTCAATGGAATATTTATAATCTTTTGTCAAATTTTATTCTGAGTGTTATTTATTTTCATGAAAAGACAGTTTTCGATATTTTTTTATTTCATTTGCTTAAAAGAGATGATGGTGTTGTAAAATGATACAAAGCCTTCATTGCGTTTTCATAGAATTCAAATACGTTTTGCAGGTTATTATGTCAAAACTGAATTTGATATATGGGGTATGATTAAATGGGAGTTTACTTTTACAGAAGATGAAATAACAGGTTATGTTATATAGGAAGATTTTAATTCGTTAGGTAAACTTCGAATACATGTGGGCTAAGTGGGCTAGGTGTAAAAAGCAAATGCTGAAACCTTTTCAATATATATGCTTTTTACACAATGTTTTCCTAAATATTCAATGTCAGTAGGATTTATTTCATCCAAAGAGAAAATAAGGTCTTTGAAAATATTATATACTAGAGTACCATTTTTGAACTGTAACTGTATGATGGATATCATGTTTGGTATCCAAGCAATGTAATCTCGGGTCTCCAGCAGGCTTGGTCATGATAAATCTGTACACCATAAGTTCTTACATTGGAGTAAAATGGGGCTGACATCTGTTGTTTGTTCAAAATTGTGAGGGAAAAACGAAGGCTTGGTTTGTCGCTCTACGGTCATTGTTTGTATACATCAGGTTAATTAGACCGGAACCTACAGTTTAGCGGGGATTCCGAATCATTAACAAACATCCAGGCTACCGCTAAGATTCGAACCTGAAACCTGTGGTACCAATGGCCATCTCGCTAGCCAATTGGCCATTAGGCCGCAAGACAAACGTAGCGGAAAGGAAGCAAGCTGCCATTGTGAACCTTGAGTAATGCTGCGTTTGCTACAAGTGTTTCTTTTTTAACGTTGAATGACTTCAAGTCAAAGTGCGTGACACTCGAAAATAATTGTGTATTTTTATGAGCAACTGAAAATTTTATTATGTAATTGAAATCTTATAGGATTTCATACATTATTGAAATTGTCATGTTCATAGATTTGCCCACAAAAATTGACTTCCTTGTGTGATGCTATCTATGAACAAAATTTTGGAAGATTTAATTTAAATTAACAAAAGTAGAATTAAAAAAAAAAATTAAATGGATACCGTGTTATGCATCTGAATACGTAATTAGAGGCATGCCAATAGCTCAAATATAATATTTTTTCGTTAATATCAAAAGGCAGTAGGAACATTCTTTGTTTCTGTAAGCTTCTTTCAGCATACAAAGATTACAAGTATTTTTAAAAATGTTTTCTCCTATTTTCTTGTGAATAATGCTTTAGTTTATTTACATTAGTGTCGTGCTTAATATTTATTGATTTTTTAAAAATATTAGCACCACGAAGTACAAAATCTGTATTACGAAAATGCAGTCAAAATCTAATGAAAATGGTTGCAATGCAGATTTTGAATCTTGATTCCTGATATCAGTGCTTACTGCGAACAACTGTAAGATAAAGCATCACATTATGAATTTAATAAAATAATCAGTAAACCACTGGAATAGAATTCAAAATACATCAGTTGCAAAATATTAAATAAAATTTTCTTTCGTATAATTTCAGGTATTTATGTGAAGGTTACCAAAATAAAAACAGATACATTGATCCTTAATAGATCCTTGATAAAATTAATAAAAGTAATTTTTATAATATAATAATTTGAATAAAAATAATAATTTTCTACATTTTTAAATTTTTTACATAATTTTAGTCTGCATTGGAAATGAAAAAATCTTTATCATTATAAAATAAAAGTTCATCATCAGTTACATAGAACACATTAAGCCAACATGAAAAAGGCACGTTAAAAACAGAAATACAATAAATTAGAAAATGAAAGATAATTTCAATATTTATTTAAATTATTTATTGTTTCTCAATAATGAGAATGAGTGAATTTTATATTTCACAGAAGAGAGCAATATCAGTTATCCAACTAATTTTCTGAGAGAAAAACTGACTGATTCATCATTTAGACTGGCAACTGGCGTACCGATTACGGAGTACCAACAGGGGGAATTACCCCTTAAACCTCCTCATCTTAATTCATATATAGGCTTGGAATTTTAATTGGCTGCTTAATTATTGTTAGTAAGATTAAAGATATAAGTTTCTAAAAATTCAAATTAAAGTAGGTACTCAAAAAAAAAAAAAGATTTAAAATACTATTGATAAAAAGTAAGATAAAAAATAAGCGAATTTAAAAGTTAAGTTTTAAATTCGGTACAATTAGGGATCATCATTTAGAAATAATTAATAACACTGCTTACAATTGTCATTTATGAATGCCTCACATTATCTGAAACTGGTTGTTCCGTAAAACAACATCTATCCTACCTATTCCACCGATAAAGATTATGAAGACGGTTATGATTATTGTCTAATAGGTTACGGTTACTGGTAGCAGTGCTATTTCTGCGACGGTCAATATCTATTTGTTGTCATACTCGGTCTTTATCTAATTAGTTTTTTAATCTTTTCATCTTTTCGAATAGTTGTATTCTTGTTGGACAACGTATCTGTAATATCATTTAAGATTATCCTTTCTTTATTACTATCATCTTAATATTATCATAATCTTATTATCGCTTAGCCACCCAGACAAAGAGAGCCTCTTTATTTATTTTTTCTTCCAATTCTCAACAAGGAAAAAAATTTATATTTCATTATTAATTTTATATAACAGCATTAATTTTATATTACACCATTTTAATTATTAAATACATTGTGCAGTATTGATATAATTCTATTTATAGGTGTATTATAAGTGTAAATATGGGCTTTATTTTTAATTATTTCTGAATATATTTTGATCCTGTGTGAACATGATGTTGCCTTCGTTAGAGATTCGTGGCGTTTCCAAAAAATATGTCAAGCTGTAAAATAAAAAATTACCAAGAGTATAAGTTATTTAAAATAGATTAATTTCCTTGCGCAACAGGAGAAACTTTCATTTCAAAAACTTTCATTTAAAATAAATGTTGATTTTCACGTGATTTTATTCGTGTTTTTAAACCTGACATGAAATACGAGTTGCTTAATATAACTATTGACCCATATCAAGTCACGTGTTCTGTAATTCATTTATTTGCATGGCTTTCGTAACGTAACGTAACGGTAGGTGTTTAGTTGGAGTACCAAATATGGAGCATGGCTTTCAAAATATAAACAGATTAGGGTTTCAATATACTCAAAATAATATATGATCAATATCCTAAGAATTAGATTAAGTTTATAGAAATTAATTTAACCATTCAGTCTTCTCTTTTTGAATTTGGCAGTTTTTCTTGTATTATTTGACCAATTGCTTTTTCATAAAATTCTACAGTTATTAAATTTTTTAATATTTATATCGCTATTGAATTTGATAGTTCTTGTAGAGATTTGCCTTTAAAGGTTCCGATTGTGCCAAGTCTCCTTTCCGCGCCATATGGAATCGGCAAAACCGCAGTATTTTATAATAGCAAAGGGCTTATTTGTTTGTTTAGGAGGGGACTTGGCGAAATACGCAAGGGAAAAGTTCGCCAAATAAACAAGTGGAATAAAAGGTGCAGAACTACCTTTCTTGTAGTATTTGACCAATTACTTCGTCAATTTCTTTATTAATTGGACATTGGTATATTCTCATGTGTATTCGTCCAGCGAAGTATGTTCACACATGATAAATGGAAATTCATGAAAAGATTTCAGTTCTTATTTTATTTATTTATTTTGCTTTCCTTTCAATAAATGAATATTTTTTTAACAATATATTCTTTTCGATATGCTCGCATTCTCCATTTAGTATTATCATGCTACTTGGGGGCATAAGTGTGATTTAGAGTATTAATAAAAACATATTTATGCTATAACAAATTCTTATAAAAATGCCATAAGCACTATACATAAGATATTCTAAGCTAGTTCATATTGTTATACTAAATCTCAATGTAACAGTAATTTTATTTATATTCTTTTTAAAATAACAAAAAACACTGAAATTCATTATAAAAAAATGAATTACTTAACAAAAAATATTTTGGTACAATTTAGAAGACAAAAAAGTTATTGTAGAAAAAAAGAAAATAGAGAGTTTTTGCATACCGTACTTTGGACGTCCGTTAGCTTTTTCTCCCTAGTGCGCATGCTCATAGGAAATTGCGCATGCGTATCTGTAATAATGTTTCCTATGAGCATGCGCGCTAGGGAGAAAAAGCTAACGGACGTCCAAAATACGGTATGCAAAAACTCTCTAATAATTCGTTGTGACTCAAATATAAGTCCACTTCTAATAAACCAATTATTAACATCAATTTCAAATTTTGACCGCTAAAAATATCATAACGTTAAAAAAAAGAAGTTGTGGGATTACCATCTGTTAGATATTTTCAAGGACGATCAATTTGAGGAATAATAGATAAATTTAAGACGGCACTTAATATTAAGGACTCCCTTTGTAAGATCACCCTCTGTCAGATGTTTTCAAAAAGGACAATTTTATGGAATAATGTATAATTTTACGAGGGCATTTAATATTAATGGATTAAAATCCGTACATTCTCAATGAAATTAGTTTCATATTAAATAAAATTAATATAAATATTGGTACATATTGATTTTTAAATGGATAAAAGAATTTGTTTTTCATTATCACAATACACTTGCAATTCTGTAAAGTCAATTCTTTGCACAAATAAACTTTGCTTCTCACAAAAATACAACTCGGACACTTTATTTTCTGTAAACAAGAAGCTTCGAAAAGAAATCCTATAATTCAAGAAACTTAACAAAATCGCCCAGCACCGAGGGCATTTCCGCCATTGCATGGTATCTCAAAGAAGAAATATAAGGATCTTTTTCTTTTATTTATGAAGTCTGGTATCGGAAATCTATCAAATAATTTCATGCCAGTAAATAATACGTTAAAACTTGTAATTCATTACTTTTTATTTAGTAATTGGTTTATTTTAGAAAAGTATTTAATTTTGCTTGTATTATATTTTATTGGTATTCACTTCATACACTTCAATAATGTTTTATTTAGGTACACACTTCAAATATTTTAATCAACTCTATAACAATTATAGTTATTTCATTAAAAATACTTCATTACATAGATTGTTATAATTGTTATAATTGTATTATCTTTTTTCTACGATAACAGTTTGTCTTCTAAATTGTGCCAAAACATTTAAGTAGTTAATTCTTCATTACATGGTTTGTTATGTATCAATTATTCTTCTATAGTAAAACGTTATACAGAATAATTCTTTTTATTCCTACATCTTCTGAAGGGTTTATGATATATACTGGAAGTTACAACTTTCTTTTGATAAGTGTTATAGATAATTTGACTTTTTTTATTCATAGTCAGTTTTACTTTTCATAAAAATATACTGCTAGTGTTATGTCTAAAGTAGCTACAAAACATTTTAATTGAATTCTTTTAAATGAAATCTTTTCGTTTCTTAAAAATTCCCAGAATAGAACATTTTAAAATATGAATGTGATCATTTTTTTTAAAAGATTTACAAGCTGTTTCTGTTTTTAGTATAAATAAAATGCTGAATTTCTTTTCTTTTAAAAGTATTCTTTATTTAAAATTCTTTTAACTTCTTATAATTTTTAATGACAAATGATGGCCTGAACCAAAATATTTTACAGACATTTTAAAAGACACTATGCGTTAAAAATTCTATATTTAACCCTTAATCTTTTAAAAGTATACACAACCGAAAAATTTTCAAATTTAATTTTCATAACAACTACTGATATTTTTTAAAAAATAGCATTAACCTTTCTATTTTATTTACTTGAAACTAATATTACTTTAACATTCCAATTATCTTGACAATCTATAATGGTGCTTCCAGCATATTTTCAAAGTCCACTTTCACATCAAACAGTCTCAATCAAAAAGCGAAAAAAACGAAACAAAATCGACTGAAATAAATAAAAATATTACCAAAACTAGAAAATGATGATGCTATATTTTGCCAAGAAAATGCCATTCAATAATTCAGAATCCAAGCACCAATTAATTCGGAAATTTAGATGCCCGAGACAATTATTGTGAAGATATTCGTAAAAAAGAAAGGAATTTATTCTTAATAGAAAAAAATGAGGTTTATTAGCATAAGCTATATATAGATAGGAAAAATGTTATGAATAGCAATGCATTCCCAAATGGCTGTATGAATGTCATTGTTTTTTTTCTATATTTATAAAAGGATGTTTTCTGAGTTATCTGACAAGACATTTCTTTCTGTTTTGATGATACTTTTGTTTATTGTTTCTTACTCATTTTGTCAATAATAAATACAATTTCATTTTATTTCGTCAGAGGTAATATATAGAAACAATATATTAAATGTATTTATTCATTTCTGTATTCATGTAAAAAATGTATTTATGTATTAAAATGTTTTAAAAAGTTAATACAATAAAGTATTAATATATTTAATGTATTAATATAATGAGTATAAAAATATTTATGTATAAAAGGTTATTGTATCGTAATTAATTTTAATTTCAGAATTGTTAATATTTTGTAATGTTACTTTTGTAGAGAAATTATACAAAATAGTAAATATTACGGCGTTTATTAAAGTTAAAAAGTTAAAAATTATTATTTAAAAATTTAGTAAAGTTATTAAATAAAATAATTATAATTTACTAAAATTATTTATAAATAATTATTATTATAATAATTAATAGTAATATATTATAATTATTAAATAAAATTATTAATTCAAATAGCATTTTTGAATACATTCAATTTAAATGTATGTAAAATTATTAACGATATTTTAATTAACAATAATTTTATTTGAATATTAATAGGTTTAAAATGTTAACACGTTTGTTTTCTTTTCCATAAAATAATTTAAGTGATGCATAGCAAAGTAAACAAAAACACTTTAAGAAGAAAATTAAAAGGAAACTATTCTTATCTTATCTTGAAAGAATTCTTATTTTTGCTTCTGACAGGTTTATGCCTTAAATCTTGTTTACTCCTAAATATGAGCGAATTCATTAAATTTGTAATCAACGAGTACACGGTAATTTTATCTTAGAAGCATTTTTTTTCATGGTTGCTTTTGAATGTTTCTTATAATGCACAACTTATTTGCATAAACAAGTACATAATTAGTTTCCAAATTTAATTGAATTTATTAAATGTTATATTCTTATACAACGTTATGATTTTAAGCAATATATCTTCAGAGTAATCAAATTCCAAAATGATACAATTAACCTAATGAAATCGAGATTTTGAACTTGTCTCTTACTGCACACTAATAAAGAGTTCGTCCATAATAAAAAAAAATTAGTGCCCATTAAAAAAACAAAATAAAAATTTCATGCAATCATGGAAGAAACAATTCAAAAAATGATTGATACAATGTATAATGTAAATGAATGAACGATTATTCTAACAATGACAGGAGATTTTGAACTTAAGTCTCTTACTGCCCACTAATAAAGAGTTCGTCCATAATAAAAAAAAAGTAATGTCCATTAAAAAAACAAAATAAAAATTTCATACAATCATGGAAGAAACAATTCAAAAAATGATTGATACAATGTATAATGTAAATGAATGAACGATTATTCTAACAATGACTGGAGATTATGAACTTAAGTCTTTTACTGCCCACTAATAAAGAGTTCGTCCATAATAAAAAAAGTAGTGCCCATTAAAAAACAAAATAAAAATTTCATACAATCATGGAAGAAACAATTCAAAAAATGATTGATACAATGTATAATGTAAATGAATGAACGATTATTCTAACAATGACTGGAGATTATGAACTTAAGTCTTTTACTGCCCACTAATAAAGAGTTCGTCCATAATAAAAAAAAAAAGTAGTGCCCATTAAAAAAACAAAATAAAAATTTCATACAATCATGGAAGAAACAATTCAAAAAAAATGATTGATACAATGTATAATGTAAATGAATGAACGATTATTCTAACAATGACTGGAGATTATGAACTTAAGTCTTTTACTGCCCACTAATAAAGAGTTCGTCCATAATAAAAAAAAAAAGTAGTGCCCATTAAAAAAAACAAAATAAAAATTTCATACAATCATGGAAGAAACAATTCAAAAAATGATTGATACAATGTATAATGTAAATGAATGAACGATTATTCTAACAATGACTGGAGATTATGAACTTAAGTCTTTTACTGCTCACTAATAAAGAGTTCGTCCATAATAAAAAAAAAGTAGTGCCCATTAAAAAAACAAAATAAAAATTTCATACAATCATGGAAGAAACAATTCAAAAAATGATTGATACAATGTATAATGTAAATGAATGAACGATTATTCTAACAATGACTGAAGATTATGAACTTAAGTCTTTTTACTGCCCACTAATAAAGAGTTCGTCCATAATAAAAAAAGTAGTGCCCATTAAAAAACAAAATAAAAATTTCATACAATCATGGAAGAAACAATTCAAAAATGATTGATACAATGTATAATGTAAATGAATGAACGATTATTCTAACAATGACTGGAGATTATGAACTTAAGTCTTTTACTGCTCACTAATAAAGAGTTCGTCCATAATAAAAAAAAAAGTAGTGCCCATTAAAAAACAAAATAAAAATTTCATACAATCATGGAAGAAACAATTCAAAAAATGATTGATACAATGTATAATGTAAATGAATGAACGATTATTCTAACAATGACTGGAGATTATGAACTTAAGTCTTTTACTGCCCACTAATAAAGAGTTCGTCCATAATAAAAAAAAAGTAGTGCCCATTAAAAAAACAAAATAAAAATTTCATACAATCATGGAAGAAACAATTCAAAAAATGATTGATACAATGTATAATGTAAATGAATGAACGATTATTCTAACAATGACTGGAGATTATGAACTTAAGTCTTTTACTGCCCACTAATAAAGAGTTCGTCCATAATAAAAAAAGTAGTGCCCATTAAAAAAACAAAATAAAAATTTCATACAATCATGGAAGAAACAATTCAAAAAATGATTGATACAATGTATAATGTAAATGAATGAACGATTATTCTAACAATGACTGGAGATTATGAACTTAAGTCTTTTTACTGCCCACTAATAAAGAGTTCGTCCATAATAAAAAAAAAGTAGTGCCCATTAAAAACAAAATAAAAATTTCATACAATCATGGAAGAAACAATTCAAAAAATGATTGATAATGTATAATGTAAATGAATGAACGATTATTCTAACAATGACTGGAGATTATGAACTTAAGTCTTTTACTGCCCACTAATAAAGAGTTCGTCCATAATAAAAAAAATTAGTTCCCAATAATAAAAAAACCACAATAAAAATTTAATATAATCATGGAGAAGACAATAAAAAATTTAATAACCATCAAGAAAAATCTGCGTGCTGATACGTTCTGGAATTGTTGTTGAGATCATTTCATGCAGAGTTGTTAAGACTATATGAAATGTTAATGATCCTGTAAGTCAAAGTTGTTGGGACTATGTGAATTGTTAATGATCACCTAAGACATAGATGTTAGAAATATTTGAATTGTTGATCTAACACAGAGTTTTAAGGACTGTGTGAATTGTTGATGATCTTCTAAGGCAGAGAAGTTTGAACTATTTGAATTATTGATTATTATTTAAAAGAGAGTTCTGAAGAATATCCGAGTTATTCTGAGAGAGAATTTATTGTTGATGAAAACTTAAATAAAAGTTGTTTAAGATCTATCTGAATTGATAAAAATAATTTAAAGCAATATTAGATATTGAGAGAATATTTGTGTTGTTAATAAACTTTACAATTATCTCAGTAATTGCGATTAGCAAGATATTGGATATCTTTGTTTTACATCCTCTTGATGCGACTGCAATCCACATTTTCCGGATGACATACTTTTGTGGAAATTTAAATTTCTCAAAAAGTAGTAATTGTGAGGTTGTTGTAAAAGTGTTGGCAGGTTGTTGTGAAAGTGTTGGCATTAATTCTGAAAATATTCATTACAAATTAAACCTCTAAAGCAGAAAATTCCCAGCACTTTGTGACAAAAAGAATTTTGAAATTCAATAGCATGCTCTTACTAACCAACTCTCAGAACGAAATGAAAAGATTTTCTCCAAAACTTGAGAAATATTAAAAGAGTATATGAATATATTCATATAAATTTTTAAATAAAATTGAAAATTATTCAAAAAATTTCAAAGAAAAAGAGGTATTTGTAAACTTTTGTATAAAAAGAAGTTTATACAAAACTTTAACATTTTAATATTAAGAAATCGTAAATAATGAATTTTTAAAAGTGGATATTTTTAAACAGAATTCCATAATCTTGAACAAAATATTGTTTTTGATTTCTAAAATACGATAATTATAACATTCAGTTTTTGATTTATCGTTTCTTATAATGTATAAATTGTTTGCATGAAATTTAAGATTTTCAATTATCGAAAAAATAAACATAACTTAAATAAATACTCTTAAATTTATTATTATTATATTACTTGCTATTAAACTTTTTAAAGACTTTATTGCAAAAACTTCATTGTTTCGACTAAATAAATAGAAAAAATTCATTTCGTTTTGTTATCTTTTGAAATGTTTAAAATTAATGTTGCATAAACTCATAATTTTAAAGCGCACTGTTTACATTAAATTGAAAAGCATAGATCTACTTTTTAAATTGCACAGTTTCCAAAAAATAGTCACCATTTCGTTGGCTGTTGGCATTTCCTTAATTAGTATCTCAGCCTCAGAAATATTGAATTATTCTTGTTGATATGAGAGAATAAAAGAAATGCAACCATAACTGGCTTAAATTGTTTTTGTTTACACTGTGAATATGTTCTCCTGTGCAGTTTATCCTTAATTTTGAATAAATTTTATTCAAAACATACCAGCTGCTATTACAATAGGGTATCCTTTTTTATCCTTCCTCTTAGAGTTTGTTTTACATATTTTAATTATTCATTTACAGAAATAAATTTTTCCCCTATTAGCAATATGCTGAGATCCAAACATAAATGTGTGGTTATGAAAGTAAAGTTTTGAAGCGATGAGATTCAAATGCAAAAAAAAAAAAAAAAAAAAAAGAAAGAAATATTTTTCAAAGCCTTCCATCTAATTCTGATAATATTTAGAAAGATAAGTATATCAGATGTTTTTCACAAAAATCTCATATTAACAATGTACTTCAGAAAACAAAAGATGGGAGTGAGGGGCCAAATTTTGTAATTGTGGATGTTTACATCATATCCAAATGGCTTACAAGTCTGGTGTATGTTACAAGAAAGAGTTCTTCTTAATCTGTTATTTTAAGGGAAAATATGTATTTTCGCTCAAACTAAAAGTTGATTGTGATGTATGCGGTCAACTGAAAAATAATACATAGACCTAAAAATAATATTGTGACCATATGTATAAATATGTAAAATAGGACCATGGGTGAAAATCCTCATAATATTGTACATGGTATGAAGGCTATAAAAACCATGCATTGCCTATCATAACCGATCTTCAGCTTGAATTGAAACGGAAGTAGCATATAAGCTAAGGGCAAAATCACAAAAAACAGGTTTACGGTAGCACACTATAAAGATTGAATGAAGAAACTTCTAAAAAAAGGAATGATGTTTATCAGAATACTATTCCTAGAAAAGAGGAAGGTATAAATTCAATAAAAAGTGCCATTTAGCAAGAATAGGGGATACCAGTTTCACGGATACCATACACCACATAATAAGTGCCATTCTAGGAATGATTATTGGTATTTTTATCATCTTGCATTGGCAATTGGTAAAAGATCTTGTCTGCATAAAACTCAGATAAAAATATCCATCAATGAATGCTACGTGAGATGCCTGACACAGAATTCAAGGAAAAGTATGCATAGTTTGATATGGAGGAAATATTCAAAAGAGGCTTCTGTTTCGCTCTACCGCCTTAAAATTGCAGTAACGGATGCAGCTGCAAAATTTAATCTAAGATTTTTTTTACATCATTACAAAGTCTACGTTCTGTAAATGTATTTTATGCTTTTATTAATCTGACAGATAGGGATTTTAAAAAATAATTAAGTAATTTTAATTATATTTTTAATCAAATGTATTTTTTTCCCCCAAGGTTTATTTGTCCCGATTTTTTTTTATTTACTGACATGTTTAAAACACCCCAAAGAAATTTCGTATTAAACATATGTGCATGAAATGATTTATATATGTTTAAGATTCTCATTACTATATATGTAGTATGTAAGGATGGCAGTTTAAGGGGTTAATTTTCATAAACGAAAAAATGTAAATGCCTTTTTCACCCATGTCCTTTTTTCGTTACTTACATGTGTTGAAAACCTGAAGGCTTTTTTTGTATTTGATGTAGAGATTTACAAATTTTTGTACGTGTTATTTATTTTGTATGTGATAAAACTGGGTATGCATTTAGCATTGAGCCTGTTAATATTTTATCTTTAAAAAATTTTATGAAGAAATATTAATCTGCATCATTTTTCACTATATATCCCAATAAAAAAATCTAAAATAAATATATATTCTAGGTGTATCTAAATATGCATCCACAGAATTTGGAAATATAGTTTAGTTAATATAAAAGGAATAAAATAAAAATGTCAATATTTAAAAACGATATTTACATAATTTCAAAATTTTTAAAGTTTTTAAGAATTATTAAATGTGCAAAAGATTTTTTAATGTAATTTTCAAAGAATATTAAAAAGCAATGCAGTCATAACTTATAAGGGTATTTTGAAAAATTAAAAAAAAAATGTGCACAAGGTACCGTGTTCCTTAATCTTGAATTTAGATTAAATAAAGAAGTACAACAGAAACAAAATGCTTACTCTTTCCCCTTCTGTACTTTTAAATCAGTACGTACAAGGTTACATATTTGAAGTGACGTAAATTGAAAAATCGAATTAGTTTATAATCTAATTATATTAAGGAATGTTACGTAAAGGACTAAATAGATAATGGAGAACTTCTTTAAAAATATGATTTGGATTTAAAGAGGAAGCTTGAAATTCAGAAATTCAATTCCTTTTTTAGTTTTCTTTTATCATAAGGAAAGTTTGTTTATTTTTATGCCAGTTTAATAATAAATATGAAATGAAGCATGAAAATGAAGTATTAAACTTAAAATTATAAAAATCTATATGTCTTAGACTTCTAAAGATTATCTTATAAAAAGTTTTTTCAAATTTAGTTTGACCCCTTCATAGCGTAGCTATTCGGAGATAATTCTTATACTGACTTTATAAATGAACGTTGTTTCATAATAAAATAATAAACGAAGAATCAATAACTACTGATTTAATTATGTAACATAATTAAAACATTACCAAAAGTTACACATAAAATGAAAACAAATTAGCATAAAATAAAACATTTAAAAAATGAAAATATTATACTGAGAATTTGATGCACTTTCTAATCTTTAAAGGTGGATTCCACTCCATTTTAGTTTTCCTCTGAACTTTACTATGGTAATTATACAATCTTTTAAGCACCTATCCTTACAGCCGGATTGAATATATTTTATTTAGGAGGTATTTTCATAAAATATTGAGTTAAATTTCTTTAATTAGAGTTCTTTATTTTTCTGGATATATGTAAAGTCAACATAAATGTTTGATATCATTATTTTACGTTCCTGTCTTCCTGTTTAAATGGTACAAGTACGTTTAATTTCAGAGAATTGAATGTATTAACTTATATATTTATTATGTTTATTGTTTTATTAAATATGTACATGTATACGTACTGTATACTATATTCTGCTCAGAAGAAGAATTTTTTTAAACATCTTTAATTTTTTTTTTTATGGGGGATTTTTTACACTCAATATAACAATATCCACTTTATTTTGAATTGCGATATAACGGATTGGTACTATAACTGATGCACCTTAATTTAAAAAAACACATGTTTTTAATTATCTTCCATGCAATATAAAACTCAATCAGTTACAATTTTTAAAAGTATTTAAATTACTCAAGTAATTAATTTTTATAATATTAACTAATTTTTAATTAGTTAATGTAAATATGTTTAATTTTAAATAAAGAATTCAAAATTTATTAAGATATTAATTAAATAAATTCCCAAACAAATGCATTAAGAAAAATATAATGAGATTTGAATTAGTGACAATTATACACTTGTTTAATCAATCCTAATGTTAAATAAGTTTCGTTTTTATGATTAACTTAAAAAATTAAGATCAATTTTGGATTGAGATAAATATATATTTGATATGAGTTCTCTACTTTATTTTTCATGTAATACAGAGCAATTTAAAAATGTAAATAAATTACATTTACGAGTTTTGAATTAAACACAAATATAATGTATTAAATATGAAACCCAAAACAAGTACTTTAAAAATTCCCTAGACTTATTTCAGTTTACTTTTATTGAAACTGAAAATCATTTTAGTCGTGAACAGATTATACTTCTACTCAAATAAATTCGCTTAAACTAAAAATAATTCCCACAACAAAGTATACATTTTGCATTAAGCATTCATTAAACATGCTTGAAATCATGATGCATGTCATGTTTTAAATAGTCAATATATGGATTTTGACATATACGCATGTGAAGGATGTATGACTATCAAATTAAAAGAGCCAAGCAAGATACATTATTATGTTTATACGTTATATATGCGTTTATATTTAAATGCGTTTGCATGTATGTGTTTATATTTAAAATATTTTAGAACAAAGAACATTTAAAAATTTCACTATGGTGCTTTTTAAAAAGTATTTCGGAATCATAGTATTAATATTTCTGAATATTAATATATCTACAGGGGGAAATTTAATATCGATAGCTGGTCTTTATTACCTCAACGTTTGTCGTAAACATATACTTCCAATTACAACAATGTTTTAAATAAAGTTTATATTCATAATATGCATTTTTATGCTTAAAAATAAATATTGGAGAAAAGGCAGAATCTAATTTTTTATATAGTCCCCCAATCTCTACAGTTATATTTAATGAAACTTTACACAATCCTAACAAATTTTAACACAGAAAATTTCACTTTTGTAACACAAAAATTGGCTGTGATATTTATTGTCAAAGTTTGGAATTTTTTCTGCCTTCCTTAAGGACTCAGATATAAAATTAATTAAAACAATTCGAGATTTACATCTGGGTGAACCCTACCCCCTTACAAGACGAAAGATTGGTTTCCTGAAGATAGTATATATTATCTATAAAATTTCTATATATTATCTATATAATCCACAGAATACCATTATCTATAGGAAAGTGGACATGTTGGATGCTCTAAATACCATTGCAGCACACCTAATGGCTAAACGCAGAAGTTTGGAAGTCAAACTTCAAAATGAACAATATAAACAAAAACTGTCAATTAGAAAACTGTAGTTCATCGAATAATTACGAAGAATGAATGCTCTGAAAAGGAAAAAGGCTCACCAAATTTGGGCACACAGTGGTACTCAAAGGAATCGCAAGCATCAGCTTTCTAAATGTTACATTATACTAAATGTTCAAAAGGCTTAAATTATATTGAAACTTACACACGCCCATTTTCATATTATAGATTAACATAAATTACTCACCAACACCAAGCAATGATACGCATCTTAACAGAGTTGTAGAAACCTTTTCCTAGCTCATTTGCGTAAGTTTCCTGTCTGGAAAGAAAATATTGTTTAAAATAAAAGCATTGAATCAGTAAGTGGATAGCAGTGTTATTTCAACAATTAACAACACACAATGGTATTGCAACAATTAACAATAGAAAGTTGTATTACAACAATTAACAACAGACAGTGATATTACAACAATTTATCCAGATCCATTATTGGGGTACCTAGCTTGCATAATTTGTTTTTTTGTCTACTTTATTTCATTTCAGAGTTAAATTTCAAAACTTAAATGCATCGTCACTGGAGATGCTTTGACAGTATTCAGAATATCGGGCATGCCCCCTTTTCTATAGAATGATCATTAATGGAGGCGAATCCCCCTCTCCCCTTTTGGTGTTCAAGGGATGTTTTACTCTGATTGCAATTTTGAAAAAATTTAATTAATTTTATAATTACCTCTCAATAAAATCAAAAAAAAAATCCAAATTTTGATCCAAATTTGGTCATATAGAAGTGAATTTTTTTACATTTGTTAGAATGAGAGTAAATAAAATTGTAGGCATCAGGGGGCTGTATAAAAAGTTAGATTTTGTACTTTCTCCAATATTGAGTTTATAAATATAAAAATGCATAATATAAACATTATTTGAGATATCTTTGTAATTGAAAGTATATGTTTATAACGAACGATTGAGGAAATAAAGACAGGGAATCGATATTAGGTTGTACTCCGTGGATACATCAATATCTGTGATAACTAAGATTCTGAAATACCTTTTAATACCTTAAATATTCTAAATACAAATATCTTATATTTAGAATATTTTATCTATTTTTCTATATATTTTCATATTTAACGTTTCCTTCACTTTATCAAATTTAATAAGTTAACCCTGTAAACAATGCATTCTTTTACTAAGAGGATTTCCAGAGCAAAATGAAATCATATAATTCGATTAACAAAGTCCAGTCTTTATAAGGTTAAAAAAAATGTCATCCTTTTTATTAAAAAATAAAGATTTCTTCATGCATAAAAGAATCTGATTTATAAAATAAACAAACTAGAAAAATTCTTAAATTAAGCCTAGCTTTTTTTTTTCTTTCAATTTTGAACGAAATAAAAACCAAAAGTTTTGTTTTGCTATTATTCTTTACCAAAATAATTACCAAAAAAAAAAAAAAAAAGGAACTTTTGATGTTGAATCATGCAGCTTGAATGTACCTCCAACTAAGTATTTTTCAATGAGAAAGCACGTTCTGGTGTTTTTTTTTGGTTAAAGGCACCGAATATTACGAAGTTGTTGTCCGACGGTTTCACAATAAACTCAATTTATGTAAAGTCACGTTCAAATAATGCAAATTCATGTTAAACATTTTCTAAGTGCTTTTAATTCGTAAGTCTCTTATCACTAAACATTAAATTTTAATTTATAAAAATAAACATCTATATTTAATATTGATGATTACGGAAGAAATGAAAGTAATATATTTCATATTTGTGAATTTAATTATACATTTACCAACTCAAAAGAATTTTTATTTTATATTCTGGTTCATTTTCATTCTTGTTTGTTGTAATAATTTACAGCAGATTATATGATTTATCCCAAGAAATTAATTAAATTCTCTGTTGAAAGGTGTGTAGGTTTTGTTCTTAACAATACAGTTAAATTATTATTATAAGCAATAAATTTTACTATAATCAAATTATTATAGTTCATATTTAAAAATATTTTAAGGACATAATAAGGACTCGATAAGAATAGCTTTTATTAATTATTAATAAAATAAAACCTTAAAAAAAATTCAAATCAAACTTTAATAATAATGGCAGTTTAATACATTTCTATAATGCAAAATAATGATATGAGGGGAAGTTAAATGTATCGATTTAATCGTTTAAAACAATTTAAGCAAATGAGGTATTTGAAAATAAAAGATGGAGGTAATGATAACAATAAAACCTTAAAAAATAATAAAAACGCTCAAGTAATAAAACAACCCGTAAGTAATAATAAAACCTTAAAAAGTTTCGATATTAACATGAGAATGACAGTTCAATGAATTTCTATTTTGCATAATAATGATTTGATAGAAAATTAAATTTATCCATTTATTCAATTGAATCAATTTAAATAAGTAAAGTTATTTGAAAATAGTCAAAGATGGACGTAATAATAATTGTATAGTAGTTTAGGATTATAAGGAGGATATTAAATTTTAGAATTATATAAGTTTAGAAAGGTATAAAAGAAGGTTTATAACATGACAGAAGTAATTGCATGAATTATAAGCAAATGCATGATTTCAAATATTGTAAACAAATTATATTAGAATTAGAGCAACAGAATGTTATAATTGGCAAAAGTTTAAAAAAATTGCTTAGAGAAAGGTTTTATATTCAATATTGAACTAATTCTGTATGAATAATAACAAAGATCATATTTCATTTGAATTAGTGATATTTAAATAATTCCAGTATTTGTAGGAGTAACTTCTCTTTAAAGAACAAAAAATGATAACCGGTAAATTAAAATATGTTTCAGAATTTTACAACACATACACAAGGCATGATTATAAGAATAGTAACTCAAATAATACTAGCATGATTATAAGAATAGTAACTCAAATAATAATAGGCATGATTATAAGAATAATAATTCAAATAATACTAGACAGACTATAAAGAAAATAATGAAAATAATACTAAGCATGACTACAAAGATTTTTACACTTAGACAGCTTGGTCTTACACTCATATCCATAAATTAAGGATAATGAAGTTCAGGCAAAGAAAGAGACAGAAGCAAAACAAATTTGACTTATTTGTAAAGTCTATTTATTAAACAAAAGGTAAACAGCAAAAAAGATGCTATAGGTTTGACATAATTAATAAAAATTGCGATTTTTACTCCCTGGAGCAAATTTCAAAAAAAGAACCTATTTACAAAAAACAGTATAACATGGTTAGTTTGATGAGTAATACGGAGTATGTCTCCCGGACGATGCAATACAGGCCTTACAACGCCTAGGCATGCTGAGTATCAAATTATCACTCTGATCTTGGGGAATATTACACCACTCATCAAGCAATGCCCTCCGAAGTTCCGATTGACAGGCTGCAATTCGTCGGCCAGGCATATCCCACACATGCTCTATTGGATTCAAGTCCGGTGAGTATGTTGGCCAATCCATACCGGTGATATCCTCCAATGGAAGGCATTCGTCTACAATTTTTGCACGGTGAGGACGGGCGTTGTCATCCATAAACAGAAATTCAGCACCCATGGCGCCCCGAAACAAACGTACATGTTGTTCCAGAATGACATCCCGATAGATGTGGCCTGTCATCGTTACACTCTGAACATGCAGGTCAGTTCTGGAACCAAGAATAATTCCTCCTCAAACGAGCCATCCTGCACCACCGTAACGGTGTCGTTCAATGGTGTTCTCTTGGTGGTAACGGGTACCTGGCGCTCTCCATATGAAAGTCCGGTGAGAATCAGACTGCAAACTAAACCTGGACTCGTCGAGACAGGTCTGATGCTGTGCTCCATCTGTTTCTTTTGGCAGTAACTGCTAAATACCGGTCCTCATTCGGCGTTGTAACTCGGGGGCGACCTGTGCTGTGACATCTACTCACATTACCATCATCTTGGAATCGTTGCCAAAGCCTGGAGATGACACTCTGGGCGATTCCAAGTTCCTCGGATACTTTCAGCTGGGTACGTCCACATTCCAGTCGTCCGATAATTTCACCATGTAAAAAATCATCCAAATGCTTCCTTTGTGCCATAACTATGCAGTTATTGCACTGAAAGGCTTTTAAAGCGCTTGTGAACAATTTTACTTCTTTGCCACCATTCCTTATATACCCCTCTCTTACACTCTCGTCATTGTGACGTACTATCCGCGCCCTCTGGTGGTTTCCTGTAATTTGAATATTCTTCTTCAAGATGTGTGTGATAATTCTACAGGTGAAATTTTTATTTTAGAGTTCAATTTCTGTGTGATTCTGAATTATCCTTAATTTATGGACATGAGTGTAGATGCCTTAAGGCAAGCACTGCATAAACGTTACTCACTTTGCATTACCCAGGGGGCACATGTAACTTGAAGATAAGCCATGGATGCGGAGTAACAATGCCGCCGCAACTCTCTACAATCCTATTAGGACAGGGAGCTATGGTTTAAAGTGGATTCCGAAGCACTACAAACATCCATGGCACCGCCTTGATTAGAACCCGAAACATGTGGTACCGAGCGCCAGAGCGCTAGCCACTCGGCCATTCATGCCCTATGACTATAAAGATAATAATGAAAATAATACTAAGCATGACTATAAAGATAATAATGAAAATAATGACTATAAAGATAATATTGAAAATAATACTAGACATGATTATAAAGATAATAATTAAAATAAAACTAGACACGATTATAACGATAATAATTAAAATATTACTAGGCATGACTATAAAGATAATAATTAATATAATACTAGACAGGGTTATAAAGATAATAATTAAAATAAAACTAGGCATGATTTTAAGAATAATAATTAAAATAATACTAGGCATTATTATAAGATCATGATCGTTAATGGTGCAACAACCCCATGGTGGGCCAAGGCAGTCTGCCTACTGACAGATTTCTGGACAGGAGATGTTTTGTTTTTAAGGGGAGGGGTTGTCAGCCTTACACCCAACAGTCATAAAACTAAAGTGGATTTCGTGGAAACATGTTTTCGTTGAAACATGTTTTTTCGTTTCCATGGCACCGCCGAGACTCGAACCCGAAACATGTGTTACCGAGCGCCAGAGCCCTATCCGCTCAGTCATCAGACCCCATCATAAGGATAATAATTAAAATAATACAAAGCATGCTTATAAGAATAACAATTATAATGTACATTCAAGGTAGTATTAGATAAAAGTACTACATTATGACAATTTGAATTTGTACCCGATACCAAAGTACATACTTTTAAATCAAATTTGAAGCTTTAATACTATTAAATGTTAAAAGAGTGCGACTTTTCCTTCCAATTCCCCTTTCTTCGCAATGTTGACAAGATTTCAAAAAGGTAAAAGTCTACAGGGAAAGAACATCTTTAAGAAATCTATGGGAATATTCCGGACAAAAAAATATTTCTAGTGAGAAAAAAAAGATAGAATTGCTTCTTTTGTGTAAAATAGGATAAAATGGTTTTCAAAGGACATGTTTCCTTTTTCTGGTAAAAATGGGGAGCTGTAATATTTCGTTTCTGTTTAAAAAGAAATGTCTTTTTCAAAATTTAATAATATCTTTCATAAAAGTTACATTTCTTCATGTATATGCTTTAACTTTTTCAAGCACTTTCAATTTGGATGTCCTTTTGATGTAATGAGCATAAGATCTGAAATTGAATGAATACGAGAAACATTTTTCAATTTATTAAAAATACTTTAAATCCTTTAGTATTTGATGAGCTTTTAAAAAGTCATGCTATAAAATATTTTATAATATTCATTTTTTTTTCAGTATTTTGGTCCAAGTAAACTCATTAAAAATGAAAGATTTTTCTGACAATTTTTTTGCATCCATTTATCAAAATCATAAATGTTAAATCTCTTTTTTTCTTAACATCAGAAGACGTTAAGTGTTGTTGCTTCTTATCCCATTTGGCAGACAGCAACATCTAGACCAAGTCCAAGAACCCGTGTGGTCTCATAGAAAGAAGGACAGGGGGGACTCTTCTGTTGTAAGGGAGCACCCGTAGGTAGAAGTCTGACTTGGCACCATGACGCTGAAGAAGGAGGGCATTTGCGTATGGGAGAAAACCCGGAAAACTCCCAGCATGTAATCCGATTAATGAGGCAAGATGCTGAACATCACATACACCATCGATTATTTTTTAAAACAATGTCTACAACAAAGCGTCCTTCCTAGTAGTCACCAGCGGCGAGCGTTACCACTGAGCCACGCGTCGGGCAGGCGTTGTGTTCCATTAATACATGTCGCAAGCAATCAACTGATGGATGATGACGGAAAGACTTTTAGAGGTAACTGCCCATGTTCGCGTATCATATGAAAGAAAAACCGATAGGTTTCCACCAGAATCTTGATTATTGATGCTCAACTCTTGACACACATCGTCACAATCGTTATCAAGATTTCTCGTCTCTGAAATTAGTCACTGAAACCTACTCCAATAGCGGATTAAAATCATAGCCCTGATATACTACTCTATGGATACTAACAACTAAGGCAGTAATCAGGCAGCTTCAATGTTTGGTATTCTTTTAATCGTAGGCTGAATTTTAGTTTCAAAATATGGAATACGATATAATTTTCCAAAACTTTATTAAAATTGTCCATATTATAAAAATATTTATAGCATGTAAATTTTCATAAAAACAAAAATTTGATAACTATTACCAATGATATAAACATTTTCTAATCACTAACAAGATTTCAAATATATGAAACTTATTTACCAAAAGGAAGCACTTAATACGACATCATACATGTCTCTGGAAATTGGTATTATGTTGACAACATAATTAGGGAAATATAAATGTGGCAAGACAAAGCCATTTGCAGTAGTGGATAAAGATTGTTTTATATAACTGGCCGCATTTATGATTTCACGGAAATAAAATCAGAAATGTTTCGCCAGGTAATCTAGACTTATCTTTAAAACTACAATTGTTACTTATCTTACTAGTCGTTTATTTGAAATTCTTTTAATTTATTTTAATTTATTACAAAAAAAATTACTAATTACACAATGAAACAATAAATAAATATTAAGAAATCTCAAAACACAAATTTTGGAATGGAATTTTTTCTACATATGTATTATTCTTAATCCTAATAACCCTTTAACAAATACTATCAGAGAATAAATTTTAATCACAATTAATCATTAATATAAAATAATAATAGTAAAAATTTATAGTTATACCTAACTGAACATCATATTGGCAATCTGTTAGATTGTATATAAGTAAGAAATCTCTAATATCTGAGGAAACCCAATTAGCCATAAAACTTCCATACAAAATGGCAAAGAAATCACGCTTTAACTGTTCCCTTACAGAATAAACAAATAACGCAATTTATGTGAAATTTTAAGAAAAAAATTATCCATTCTTAGAGATTTTTTAAAATGATATTATTAAAGATAAACATACTATTATATTTCTGCATATTCATCTACGGACACAAAAAGAGTTATTTCTTCATGAGCATTAGTACAACCACAAATTCAAATTCTAAACACAGTTTAAGTTAAACGTTTAAAAAATGAATTGCAATTCATCATCTGCAAATAAAAGTACCAATAACAGACAAGTAAATAATCTAATTGAAAACACAGAAAATGCCATGACAAGTGGAAACTCAAAACTAAAAATTCGAAAAGCCATAACAGGAATGTCCAACCAAACTAATGTTAAAAATTACAATTTTAAACAGAATTGTGAAAACTGTGCTTCTGAATTGCTAGATTATGAAAATAAATGTAGATAACAGATAAAATTATTCTCAATCCAGGAATCCTCTCTTTTTGTTCTATCATATAAAGCAAAATTGTTAGCATTCCTGTGCATGTTTGAGATTCCAAATGGAATGTATTCGTTCTTTTCATGGAATAAATGTGTTTAAATGTGATTCTATTATTTCAATCCGCGTTGAAAGAAAGATTCTCCAAGTTGGTGGAATAAATGTTATAATGTTTTTAAAATGTCAGATAAATACTCGAATTCTCTGGAAAACTTTATTGTACGATGGTTCAAAAAATTATTAAAATTCTCACCATTATTCTTATAAAAAAATTAAATTACCATATTTCTTGCAGAACATAGCACAGTTTATATTATCCTCCCGCCTTCTTTTTCTGTATGAATACTTTTATTTCATTACCTTTTTCTTCCTATAATTTCTTGTTATACCTTCTTCTCCTTCTTTAGGGAGGTCTAACAATCCTTTCATGGATTCATCAGTTATAATACACTTGATTATAACAAGAAGAAACGGCCCACCACGAAAGAGATATCCAGATGGGAAAAAAATCAAGATTTTCAATCAATCCTGAATTGTTATAATTTCTAGTGAATTGAATTTAAGGAAATTCAGTTACATTTAACAAGTTAATCAATAAATTTGGTCCTTGTACAAAATGTTGTATTGGTGGACTTCTTGCAGAACTAGCGGCCTGATGGCCAATTGGCTAGCTCTCTGGCCTTTGGTACCACAGGCTTCAGGTTCGATGTTTGTGAGTGGTTCGGAATTCACTGTAGGTCCTGGTCTGTTTAGCCCTTGTCTGCACAAGATGGATGTAGAGAGACAAACTAAACTAAACCTAATCCTCTTCATGTACAATATTTGTAAACATACATTTGCTTCCAATTCAAGCAATTACTTTTATAAACTAGAGGCATGATGGCCAATTTGAGCTCTGGTCTTTCGTTGGGTTCGAATTCAGGCGATGGTATCGCGAAAAATATTTGAAAATATATAGAAATATTTCAAAAACGAGGAGGTTTGATGGCATCTGGGCACATCCGAGGAGGATTGATGGCATAACAGCTCCATTCCCCGTTAGTCGGACTACCAGGTGGGAGTTTTCCGGATTTCTCCCATACGATGCACAAATTCTGGTAATTCTCCCCAAAAGACCTTTAGGGTGACACATGCCCTCCTTTTTTTAGGGACTCGGAGCCAAGTCAGACTTCTACCTATGGAAGCGGCCTGATGGCCAATTGGCTAGCGATCTAGCCTTTGGTACCAAAGGTTCAGGTTCGAATCCTGGAGGTGACACAGATGTTTCTAAGTGGTTCGGAATCCACGTTAAATTATAGATCTCGGTCTAATTAGCCCAAAGTGGGCAAAAAATGACCGTAGAACTTCAAACCAAACAATCTTGCCGAACTCTCTACAATTATTGAGTTTGTTTTGTGAGATATTGACTCTTGGGAGAGTTGGATATTCGGAAACAACTGTTCAATTTGAATTTGCTTTGGTAGAAAGAAATCTGTTGATCTAGCTAGTAAGGTAAGCATTTTAAATGCATTAATAATCAGTGATGATTGCTGAGGTACCATAAACAATTATACAACATCACGTATAATATAATTCATGTATCAGCTTTATACGAGTGTTATAATTAACAGCCAAGACTATCATATTAATTTGTAACTTTGACAGTCAGACAAGCGGAATGGTGTGCCTGGTTAGTATCCAACCATTCTTTTATCACTAGTAATTGATTTTCAAGTCACAAAAGAAGATATCGCTTAAAAAACTCTTCTGCATTGAGATTCCAAGATCTGCCACTCGCTCTGTTTTCACCTTATCTTGTTTCTCCATGTCAACCGCTTATTTCTCGATGTTGCATTCTGCCAAGATTTAACCATTTCTGTCAGTATCATCATATGATAACAGTGCTTCTATCCAATGTTTTTTTTCTCTTTCTAATGCAGCTGGCAAACACGTAGACAGCTTGGTCTTGGATGCCTTAAGGCAAGCGCTGCACAGACGTACTCACTTTGCACTACCCAGGGGGCGCGTGTAACTTGAAGATAAGCCACGGACGCGGAGTAACAATGCCCCCGCAACGCTCTACGATCCTATTAGACCGGGACCTACAGTTTAAAGTGGATTCCGAACACTACAAACATCCATGGCACCGCCGGGACTCGAACCCGAAACCTGTGGTACCAAGCGCCAGAGGGCTAGTCACTCGGCCATTCAGGCCCCTCTATCCAAATGTCGAGTGAATCTTTTATCTGATCTGCCTACATCCTTACACCAAGTGGATCCCAAACTTCTTCGTCACTCCATGCACTTTTAAGAAAACAATTGCTCAGCCCCGCCCTCTCAGAAATTTACCTTCTTTAGACGAACAAGCAGGTATAATAATTTTTTTTTCTTATTATGCAATGATTGATCTAATTAAATTTTGAAACATAATATATAACGATTTTGTAAATAAAACACCTTGAAGTTTGAAATTAAAAAAAAATATATTTATTAAAAATTATTACTATTAAATTATAATATTCGCATTAAATTATAATATATAAAATTAAGATAATACGTAAATAAAAATTATGAATTGCATTGATATCAAAGAATTAATTCTCGACTATTCTCGCTATTTGCAGAGGGTTTTTTTTTTGTTACTATTGTTGTTGTAACGAATTTGTGACCACGCTAAAGCCAACTTCAATTAAATATGAAGAAAAAAAATGGATTTAAAACTTTTTTGTTACAGTTCATAATCCGGTATAAACTGGATTATGGATCCAGTATAAACTGGATTATTATATGCTTTTCCAGTTAGAACTGTTAATAGTCTCTTTTGAATCGTCGACGAATACTTTTTCTTAGTAATATCTTCTTTATGCTTTCACTGCACATTTATTTTTATTAAATGCCCCCAAATCACTCCGAGGCCACTATCGTCCTCTTGACCACTCCATTGCCTCCCTAGGGCACCCCCTAGGTATCACTCATTTCGTGAACCAGTACTTTATCCCAATTCCTGTCATCAAAAATATGACGTAGGCTCATATTATGCATGAGGTTCTGAGAGTCTGTCTGCATGACGTTTTGTATGCGAGGCTCTGAGTCGATTCGATCAGATTCGAATGGAAGTTACATCTCAAATTATTTTTTTTATTTTACTTACGATGCAAATACGCAGTTACGATACTTTGGTGCTATATATTCATTGGTCGCAAATATGGATTTTTTTTTTTCAAGTGAAATCAAATATTATTTGTATATGAAATTCATTACAATCAATAACATGGTGCACAAGATTTACTTTTTTGTCAAATAATGATTTCTTTCACTGTAAGAAAAAAAATACAAAAACATCTGTGCTTACAAATGATTTCTTACAAATGTCAAGAATCTGAAGAATAATCAATCATTTGAAGATGATTACTTTCTTATTTGAATGAATGTACATGTTTTGACTTCAGCATCTATTTGACTAGAACGGGGAAATAGATATGAATTTCTGATAATACATGTGAAAGGGGAAATAGATATGAATAGATATAAATAATTTCCTCCAAAAAGGGGAAATAGATGCTCAATAACAAAATTGGAAACAAAAAAAAAACCAAATAACAAAATGTAACTTTTATAACTACATGTAAATTCGTTGATTCAAAAAATTAAAAGAAAACAGTACTTTTTAGTTAAAGGTTCCAATTGTTGCCAAAATTACTATTGTATTATTGTTGTATTAGCTCAAAATCTAATTGCATTTTTAATTTTAACTAATTATTCGATATTGGGCATTATTTAGCTTCTGATATAGGCAAGTTTCTTGCTATTTCCTACAGTAGCTGAAAATAATGTGTTTTTAAATCATTTAAGAGAATGAAAGTTTGATATCTATTTTTTATTATATTAAGAAACAAAATTTATTTTTTTAATATTTAAAACACATAAGTACCATAATAATAAAAACATTAATGCCATTCGATATTTTTTGAAGACATACACATTAAAAAAAAGTATTATATGTTTATTTCTGAAATATTTGTGTCAGTTTTCTACGATATAATATTTTAAAAATCTATTTATAAAAAGAAGTTGGAAGAAAATATTATAAAAATTATAGCTTCTCTTTATTTTCAACTAAATTGAACTTCTGTATTTCTAATTTCATGTAGACTTAGGTGGAAGTGTTTACAAATAGGAACATTTTATTGATTAACTAAAATTTGAAGTTTTATTATAAAAAAAAAATATATTAACCATATGCACAATAAGTGATATAAATAGCAGCAAAAATTTCGTTTTTTTTATACTTGCAATCGCATTGATAGTAATTGTGTAATTAGTTATTTTATAAGTAAATAATTTACGGATATATTAACAAAGAAAATGTAATATAGAATTTAGTATAGAAATACAATTTATATAATTCACCAAATTTAATTATATATACATATATATATATATATATATCAGTTTTGGAAAACCCCATATTCCTTCTTAATATTCTAATGCCGGCTCTTTGATTTAATATATTTGAAAAATATCTGTAAGGGCACTAAAAATTTCAAAAAATAGAGTAAAATACAAAATTATCATTTATATTAAAAGTTCACTTCAATTGCTAAAGCAATTATTTATTAAATGCTTTATCAACAGCTAAAAGAATGTTTTCTTCAAATGATTAAAGAATGATTTCACTAAAAAAGGAAAGAAATCTAAAGAAAAAGCAAGAAAAGCAGAGAAAATCGAAAAGTAATAACATGATAATTAAAATACTTTATTTATCATATAAATAACAATTGAGCTTTTTAGTATTTTTTCCAATTGAAAACTGATATCGAAATTCAAAATAAATTCTTAAACGTTTTCTTGAGAATATGTGTTTCGTTTTGTCATTTCAGATAAAATTTTATTCAACTGTGTGTAAATTTATTTTCAACTGTGTTATTAAAAATCTTTCAACTACAAAAAAAAAAAAAAAATAATAATAATAATTTAAGGTTGTTATTGTTTAAAAATGAACTATGGAATTTAAAGGAAATTATTTGTGAATTTGTTGCCATTCATCAAATGAAATATCTGTATGCATTTACGGTATTAGTTATTTGTAATTTATTGTTATTGTTATGTTATTTATAATTTATTGTTATTGTTATGTTATTAGTTTTAGTTATTGTTATTAGTTATTTTATAAGTTAAAATTCCTTTTTTTATTTTTCTATTGTATATACAACAATTTTTTGATTTCTTTCTGCTTTTATAAAACATTTTACTAAATAAAAAAAGTTTTAATTGCATTATTTAAAAATAATTTTTTATTTTTTATTTTTCTAACAATTACAACAATTTCTATTGTATATGCGAAACTTTCTTATTTCTGTCTCCATTTATAAAACATTTTAGTAAACAAGGAAAAGTTTTAATTGCATCATTATTTAAAAATAATTTTTTCCTTTTTCTTTTCAAATGTATATACAATAATTACTTTATTTCTTTTTGCATTTTTAAAACAATTCACTAAATAAAGAAAAGTTTTAATTGTATTATTTAAAAACAATTTTTAAATTTCATATTCTTTCCAAAATTAAACAATTTATACTTGTAATGTTTTTACTTTTTATAATCTTGTTTTTATTATTCACTATATATATTTTAATTTTTTTACAAACTTTTATGTATATATTTCAATTATTAATATTTTATTTTTAATATTTTTAAATAATGAAATTAAAACAAGTAAAAAATATTGTATTCGGCATTTGAATTCATTTTAAAATTCCTTTAATTTTTAAAAAACATCCCAAGAAAGATGTTTTATCTTAAAAATTATACATTCATTAAATGAATTCAGCTTAATATAATCTCCTTAACTCTTAAATTTTGAATAAAATTTATACTTTAAATCTTTATCCTTTTTTAAAATAAAACCAATAAGTCATACTATTCGGTTTCAAAGATAGTTTCTTTCCTGTTAAATTCCTAACCATTTTTAAATTCTTTTTTAAAACATTGTCCCAAAAATTGTAACATTCTAAAGTTGTAAGCCATTTGCTTTAAAAACTGAAACAAACATTAATTTCGAAATAATTGTCATCGCAAATACCAAAACTCAATTTTTTAATTAGTTGCATTTGTTTTAATTGTAGTAATTAGTATATTCCGGAGAATGCATCCCTTTAATTAGTTTATTTGATTCCGAATTTCCGCTAAGTATTATTATTCCTTTTGTCATTTGTGATGTAATTTATTTCGCATAAGACATTTGTTAATGGGATGTTTAATCATTAGTATTTAATTAGTTTAATTTGTTGATGTCATTTAATTAATTTATTTTAACAGAAATTAGCACAGCGTGTTAAAATATTAACTTGTTCCATTTTATAATTGTAAATAGGGGCCTGAATGGCCGAGTGGCTAGAGCTCTGGCGCTCGGTACTACAGGTTTCGTGTTCGAGTCCCGACGGTGCCATGGATGTTGTAGTGGTTCGGAATCCACTTTAAACTGCAGATCTCGGTCGAATAGGATTGTAGAGCGTTGCGGGGGCATTATTACTCCGCGTCCGTGGCTTATCTTCAAGTGACACGCGCCCCCTGGGTAATGCAAAGTGAGTAACGTTTGTGCAGAGCTTGCCTTAAGGCATCCAAGACCAAGCTGTCTAAGTGTTTGCCAGCTGCATTAGAAGAAAAAAAAATACTTGTAAATAAAAATTACAATTGAAATAGAACTATCCGAGAAATGATTGTCAAGAAATATCTGTATAAAATTGTGTTCTAATTTGTTATCAGTAAAGAATATGTACATTTTAATGTGTTTATAGTTGTACAAATTTTTGTGGAAGTGTAAAAGTTAATTTATTCGCACATCACCTTTTTAGTTAAATAATTTTCCTTTAAAAACAATAAGAAAATACTTTATATGATGTCACATTCAAAAATATATTCACTTTGAATGTGACATCATATAAAATATTTTTATATGGGAAAGTGTTTGACTTATTACATTTTTTTAATTTGTTTTCCACATGTAAAAGACATATAGGACATATAGATATAAAGTCTATCTATCTGTGAAAATTACAAAATAAATTCCATTTTCAAGTATAATAATAATAATTAAATATATATACTAAAACCATATATACTTGAAGTTAAAAACATTTAAGTGTATTGATTTATTGATATGTATATCCTTGGTATAACCATATATTATAGATTTATATGAAAAAAAAACTTATTTTGATCATATGATTTATTAAATTTCCTTATAAATTATTCGAATTTCAGTTGCATAGTTTTTTATTTAATATATCAATATGACCTAAATTGTTCTAACAATTAATACAGTTTTATCGTCTTCTGAACTGCAAATATACAGTTCTATTCTTGACAATCTCAACGAACAATTCTAGAAACTACTAGGTATAACTAACTATTTATGACCAATGGTATAACTAACTATATATGACCATACATCCAGTTTTGAACGGGACCCTCCTGTTTTAGGTGGCTTATCCCATTATCCCCAAATACAATTTTGGGAGAACAAATATCCTTTTATTAAAAAGTAGCCAAACCAAGGTATCAATTTCAAAAAAAAAAAAAAAAAAAAGGGAGCCAAATATCAAATTCAGTTGGTAACGATCAGTAACTAGGAGATGATAGTATGAAGAATGAACAACATTGACAGGAAATCAGCATCAAAGGTAATTATCAAATTTATTCTTTAGAAAAATATAATACATAAATTATTAATTTTCATATGTTCATTTCTGTTTTTTTCTTTAATAATTGAAAATTATAAATAAATATAGTGTTCTTTAATTTGCACAATCTAAAGTTAGTATGTTTTCCATTTTAATGGGAAAATATCGATTTATCTATAGCCTGACTAGGGACATCTTTTGTTGTTGAGTCATTTTCTGAAACTAGGTTTGGTTTGTCACTCTACGGTCATTTTTTGCACACTTTATGCTAATTATACCGGTACTTTACAGTTTAATGTGGATTCACAACCACTAATAAGCATCCATGCAGCCGCCAAGATTCTGACCTGAAGCATGTGGCACCAAACACCAACTGCTTGCCAATTGGACATCAGGCCGCTTCTGAAATGAGGAGATTCGATGGCGATTGTGAAAGCATATATAAGTGACTTGCATCGACAGTCAGAATATTTGTTGGCAGCTTCCCGCGCTTTTTCCATGCTCGGAGATTCGAGATAATTCCCCTTCATGATCTTCCTGCTTTCCTTTTATACTCTGCTGGAGAAGCTGTTCTATACCTAAGTGAGATAATCGACGCCTAGAAATGTACATAAAAAATCCAGTATAAGCAGGTTAAATTTGAGTTAATGAGTAAATTTTTATTATAATTGTGTGTTCTAATAAATTTCGTAGCAAAATTAACAAAGATTATTCTGACTGACATCTACTGGATATTTATATCATATACCTCCATTAAAATAGATTTACAGACAAACAATTTTCAAAGTTCTTCAGTTAATTCACATCATTTTTCTGGTTGCTATTATTCCAGTAGTATTTATTTTCCCACTCAGAAAAATAATTATATAGTTATTGTCAGTTCTTGAGAATTTCATAGAATTTTCAGCAATAAAGAAAAGTACATAAAAAATTTCAAAGGAATCTTGTGTGTTGACAAATGGTAATCATTTAATGAAAAAAAATCTTTACATTTTAAGGTAAACTCAGAATTTTTGATTCACCTCCCTTATTTCAAACGAACAAGAAAGGCATTAAAATATTAGCTGCTAATTTGCTAAAAGAGTTCCATCCATACGCGTATATAATAATCAATAAGTCTGGTTGAAAATGTAAAAGCTATACTATACCATTCTGGAAGTCTAGACCCCAGATCAGACGCTTTCATATTTAAATATTTTAGTATTATTAGTAAAAAACTCGGTATGTGATTGTCAATTCAATCCTTTTTATTTCAGAACTTTGGGAAATTGTGCTTTTCGTATAAAGCATACAGGTGATAAAAAACAGACGAAGAATATAAATGAAAGCGCATTGGCTAAAATTAAGAAAAGAAATATTTTGCACGATTCACATTATTTATGCGTCAATGCATGTGGAGTAAAATTCAAATATTCAATTTAATTTATCCCATAATCTCAATGCATTATTGAATATGACATTATTTTCTCCGTGTCTTGAAATCGAGTGTATTATTATTTCCAGCATATTAAGATATATGTATACATGCATGAAAGTAATTGATATTTTTTTATTTGGAGATCATAAGAAAATAATTCGAAATCAAATTTTTAAATGAAAAATTAAAATATTTCGAAGAAATATCATTACTGAAAACATTTTGGAGTTTGTTGATAAAAGTTAACTACAAATATTATTTGAAGATATATTTGTTTATGAATGACGTACAGTTTGACTTGAAACATTCTTTAGAATTTAGCAGATTCGATGTTGCATAGGAAGATTTCTTCTTTTCACCCGCATTTTTCATAACAGAG
This sequence comes from Caerostris darwini, assembly GCA_021605075.1. Taxonomy (NCBI): domain Eukaryota; kingdom Metazoa; phylum Arthropoda; class Arachnida; order Araneae; family Araneidae; genus Caerostris; species Caerostris darwini. Next base: position 148,879 of record BPLQ01008765.1, read on the forward strand.
GTGAATCCTACTTGCAGTATATTTGCGATTTTTGCTTTTGAAGTATTTTGTATTTGTCTATAAATTTATTGTGACCATTTCCTACATATACACGGAAGCTTTCAGTCGATTACCTATGTATATAGCGCATGTGTTTGTGATAATAATTTAAACAAACCATATCATTTTCCTATTTCAATTTTTAAATAAATTTAGTAACAGTTTTGAATGTTTTCATCTTCCAATGTGTAAAGATTGTAAATCTATAGGGTTTTAAATCCAACAATATATCTTTCAAAACAAAGAATCTCCAGAATTTTCGGTTTTTCCAAATAAAGAGAATTTTGGTCTTGGTTTAAATGAAATTATATATTATTTTTCGGGTTATATAAACTCATATTTGTGAAAATGTTTGTCATGTTTGTGTCTCGCTCGTGATCCTCGTCCTGTTGCTTCTGCAGACGAACTTTGGGTGTGCATACAAACAATATGGAATGCTCTTCCTCAGGCAGAATCTCAGAATTTGTTTGACTCCATGCCACGTCGTGTAGCAGCACTTATTGCGGCGCGTGGTGGCTACACAAAATACTGATTCCGATCTCTTGTTATTGTTTGTTTGCTTTGAACATTTAATCATTTATTTGTACCACTACCACTCAATTGTGTATTAAATTTCATTCAATTATGGCTATTCCTTCATGGTGTTGCAATTTTCACAAACATTAGTTTACGATATAATTCTCAGATGTGGAAGGTGAGTTGCAATTACGTAATTTAAACCCAAACGTAATTGTAATTTTCAAACATAATTGAAACTCTCTATATGCTCTCGAACTGCTCTATATATATACTCATGTCTGTGAAAATTGTAACACCATGAAGGACTTACTCGAGTAAGCTGAAACTTTCAGGATATGCAAATTAGCGCGTGATATGCAAATGATTAGAATTTCAAATCCGTAGTGCATGCTTATCCTGAGCAGCGGCCTCTGAATGGCGGATGGATCCGAATAAATAGATGGCTGTAGCGAGGCGTGTATGGTTATCGGTGGTTATCTGCTAGGGGTAAACGTTAGCTCAATCGATACTTATGCCTCATCGACGAAAGAGAGCGAGATTTGAACTACTTAACAGAGTTTGAACGGGGGACAATCATCGGCCTTCGTGAAGCTGGATTGTCTTATCGTGTGCAGTGTAACAGCAGCACAGTGATGCGTCTTTAGAAGCAGTGGACGGACGAGTGACGGACAACTCAAAAATCCGAGAGTGGACCCTGAAATGTGACGTCAGCTCGCCATGATAGACACCTGGTCCGCATGGCGCTGACGGACCGTACAGCTTCATCTAGACAATTGGCAGCACAGTGGTCAATAGCTACAGGTGTTTCATTGCGTGCTTCATCAATTCGTAGACGTCTGCTGCAGCGTGGACTGCGCGCAAGGACTCCTTTATACAGGATCCCTCTCAAGCTAAACCATCGCCGCCTGCGGCTACAATAGGCCGCTCAGCAGAGAGACTGGCGTGCTGATTGGCAGCATGTCGTGTTTTCTGACGAATCCCGCTTTAATTTGTGGTACCATGATGGCCGCATTCGTGTCAGACGCTATGCCGGTGAACGCCACCTTCCGGAGTGCATTATCGAACGCCACAGTGGACGAACACTAGGAGTTATGGTCTGGGGTGCAATAGTATATCACGGACGATCTCAATTGCTAAGAAGTGTGGCAATCTGAACAGCAACCGGTACATCAGTGAAGTTCTACAGCCCCAAGCTGTTCCCTTCCATCAAAGCTTGCCAGGCGCTGTATTTCAACAGGACAATGCTCTCCCTCATATCGCTAGGACCGTTCAATCCTTCTTTGCAACGCGGCAGGTACAGCTTCTTCCTTGGCCTGCGTATTCCCCGGATATGTCGCCGATTGAACATGTGTGGGATTTCGTTGGTCGGCGTCTCGCTCGTGATCCTCGTCCTGTTGCTTCTGCAGACGAACTTTGGGTGTGCATACAAACAATATGGAATGCTCTTCCTCAGGCAGAATCTCAGAATTTGTTTGACTCCATGCCACGTCGTGTAGCAGCACTTATTGCGGCGCGTGGTGGCTACACAAAATACTGATTCCGATCTCTTGTTATTGTTTGTTTGCTTTGAACATTTAATCATTTATTTGTACCACTACCACTCAACTGTGTATTAAATTGCATTCAATTATGACGATTCCTTCATGGTGTTGCAATTTTCACAAACATTAGTTTATGTTCTATAAGGAAATATAAAGATCTGTCGTTGTTTTTTTCCATTTGGTCGACAGCAATATCTAGATCAAGTCCATGAACCCGTGTTACAACCATGAAACAGTTACCCTAGACCTTAACGTTCTGTGACCGTATGAAGTTGAGAAGAGAACTGAAAAATTTCTATAATGCCTCTTTTTAATGCACAAATGTAGATCTTGATTGGCCATCTTGGTTCTTGAAAAATTAGACCAAGACTTTTACGGAATAAATTTGTTTAAAACCTTTTAAACTGCCCAAACATCAATGAGTGTGAATCAATCATCTTGCATCCTGTACCTGACACTTCTCGGCTTCTAGTGTCTCTACGTTTCACCACCACCTTTCCATCCTCTAAACGTTTATATGGTAATGGATACTCATTTTAACAGTCTGCTTTGAAATTTCGCAGAATGTTTTGAAACAAGCACTATGAAATTTCTGCGGTGTGTGTGAACGAACAAAATGCGAAAATTGCCCCAAGCGTTTTTCAAGTATGTTCTTCTACATTCACCGTCTACACGCACGAATGTACTTAAATATTCGACACTAAATTGATGCATCTTCGTTTGTTGCCATTAGTCACAACTCTCGATGAATACTTTTCGAAAAAAATACCAAAAACCAAAGAGAAAGATAAAAAAAAATTCCTCTAATTTTGTTATTTTGCTAAAGGGGGAAACATTAGTAATATAAAAATTGCGTGATATCCAAACCGTCTTTTTTTTTCCTTACAAGATATTTCTTAAATCGTTAACGTTCTTAAACGTAATGTTAAAAAAATAAAATATGCATCGAAAGAATTTTAATTATTGTTTCCTTACTTACGGTTATATACGTGTACAAAGCAAAAAATTTCAGTGGATACAATTTCATATTGATATCTTTTCAAATTTAATTAAAAATAAATAAATTTTAAGGCAGTTTTTAAGCACCAGCCAGCAGCACTTTTATTTCAAATTTGAAATAACAAGTAAAATATAAAAAAAAATTTAAGTCAATTCCTACTTTTTTTTCACTATATTGCAGGAAGTCTTCTATAAATAATTTTCATTCATTTTTTTTAAGTTTATCTGGTGTCATCTATTGGTAGATATATGCAACTTAAATAAAAAAAAATTAATTAATTAATTAAATTTAATTGCTGAATTAATATTTGAAAAACTGTATTAACATCAAGTGTCATCCTCTACAAGTTAAAAAAAAATGTATTTGAACTTGAGTGGATGAATAAAAAGTATTTTATTAACGATTGAAAATTTGAACAAGATATATAGAGGGAGAGTATGAGCTAATAGAAGGAATTGAAAAAATTATCATCGTAAAGCTTTCAATAAAAAGTGTATTTAAAATATTCATGTTCAGCATTTTCTACATTTATAAAGCTTCGAATTACCAAAAATTATTTTTTAAAAAACAAAGTTAATTAAATCAATTATGTACGAAAGATTTTTGAATAAAGTAAAGCTTTATTTCACGAAAATATTACTTTTAATTACAAGCAAGTTAAAAACAATTCGCTTTTTTTTCCTACATAAAAATTCAGCTATTATATATAATTTACAAAACTAATAAAAATAGAAATACAAATTTTAATTACGAATTTTTATTTCATTTTAATTGTCTCTAGCACTATTACTAGATCAAAATATATCTTTGAGTTCTTATAAATCCAATTCTATATTTCCAAAAACATTTTTTTTAAACTTTTCTTTGAAAAAAAAAATAATAAACTTCAAACCTAACTTTTCAAAAACCGAAACTGGGGGAAAAGATTTTAAGACTTTCATCTAAAACCACCTTAACTCTCTCCAATATCAATACCTGGGAAAAATGTAGATTTTTTTTGCTTTTTACTTTTGAAGTTTCCAGATAAAATTGAAATAGAAAACTTCCAAACTTAATATTCCCAAATTTCATGTCTAGAATATCATCTTCTGAGAGCTTAAACCATTAGAAACATAGATTTTATTATTTTGAGTAAAGTATTTTACATACGAGTACATTACATAATTCGAAAAAATCCATTTACATTATTTTTTCAATTTTATTAATTTTAAAATATCTTTACTATAAATAAGTATAATTTAGCCTAGTTCAATAATATTTTATGTTATCTATTATTTAAGGTAACCTCCACAGGATGCGTGGGCTACATTCACTGCTTAGAGTTTATAAAACAGATAGAATTGGTGAAGGTTTTAACAGTGTAGCAAGTAGAAGTTCGGTCTGTCTATTTGGAATTTTTTAATTGAAGATAATGTTAGAGACATCTATTATCTTCATATTGTAACGAATGTTTCGTTAATTCAAAAATACGAAATAGATTTAATATTGTAGCATTTTTTTTTTCGTTGGAAGAGTTTTGGCATTTCATGCCCAGGAGAAAAGAATATATATTCTTTTACAAGCACATAATAACAATTCATCGCTTCACAGCAGGCAAGCCGTATCGTGTATATTTATATTACATTTTGTATTGTACTAATGAGAGCAACCTGTCCTTCAAATCTAAAGGCAGATAATTAGAGTTATGGATAATGAGACCTCATGAAATTAGCGTTTGTGTGTGCGACTTTCACAGGTCTAAACAATTGCAGTTAGAATGTGGGCTACACCGTGAGTTGTTCCATCAGGACTGGTGATCAACCATGAGCTGAGAAAGTGTCCACTCCAATGAGAATTGAGGGAAGCTGACCTCCAAATTGACGTATTTTTTAAATGGAGGTTTTGGAGAAGAAAGGAAAGAGTTCTGCGTCGAGTCAACCAGGAATGTTGTTTTCCTTTTTTGTTCTGAAGTGACTGAATAGGCCGGAGTCTCCGTTTGTTTTTGAAAGTGAACCCCTTGTGGTTCATGTATCACGCCATGTTATAGTTAAAGTTCTGCTGCAGACCAGGCAATTGATTCGACGTAGACTCAAGAAACTCTGAATATCTCTGAATTTGGAGTGAACTATACTTGTGATTTAAACTTGTAATCAAATTTTATTTTTAATTTTTCATTCTTTGTATAATAACCCATAATATATATATATGTATAGCCCTTTGTATATGTATATATCGTACTTCTGCATAAAAATTAAAGGCTTTCCATGACCCAGAAATTGGCCCTCTTCTTGAAGCCGTTATAGGCCTGATACAGGCCAAGACATAACAAAATGAACAAGTTTCTTAGTATTCCATTGAAATTATGAATGTATAACTATTTTCCTATAATGTGCATTATATCAGAATCAAACACTGAAATCATTTTGTTTTTAAATCAATCTCTTTTGAAAGGTATTTTATTTTATTCCTTCAATTCAAAACTTTACATACCATTAAAATACGTACACAACTGTAGTAAAATAATTCATTTTCACTTTAGGTTGACTATAACCATTTTTTAATCTTATCCATGTCTCAATTTCATCATTGCTGTAAGGATAAGCATAAAACCCTCACTGTTGGCGTGAGTTTAAGTTACTGATTTGAAAAATAAATAGATTTTACGTCAGTGGAGAGAATGCATTTTAGCATTTCATTCTTATGAACGTGTAGAATTACGGTAAATTTTTTAATAATTATGAAGCTGGAGGTACGGTTCTTCAATTCTGGTACTTCAATAACCCATACATTCCTATCTGGAATGATCCCCAAATATGATATGCAAATTCTAAGCAGTCACCCTTAAAAGAAGATAATATCAAAAAGCCTCCTAAGAGATACCAGTACCTTTATGTCACTTTTATGGGTTTATGCAGGGATTTTAACCACTTTCTTCCCTCAAGTATCTTTTAAAGCATTTCATGCCTCGATGACGAATATCCACGTCTAATGTGTGGAAGATGTCACTTTATTATCATTGAACATCAGTTTCACAGTATTAAGATATTTTATAAATATTTTTAAAAAATTTTTTGGATGTATACAACTAATAACTTTCCTTATAAACATTACTTTATTTTTGTCAAAAGGTGTATAGAGAAATTTACTCTTTTTCTTTCATAAACCTGATTTTTGCTATAAATCATATACATCCTAAATATATCAAAATATGTATATTTTAATTAAACTAAATAATTCAGATCTAAAATAAATTGATAAAAACGCTCATTATCTTTATAGAATAATTAATTATGTCAATATAATTTTCTAATTATAACATTAATGTTGTAAAATAAAAACACAATTTGACTATATTAAATGATATTCAAAATTCTATTTAAAATAATTTGTTTAATATATTAAAATAGCATTTCGAATTGAATAGAACATATTTTAAGATAATTAATTATTATTAATATTTAAGATAATTAATTATTATTGATATTTTTGACATGCTGGATTTTACATGTTTTTTTTCCTAATCCTTGAATATCGGTATTTCAAACGGTGGCAAACAACTTAAAGATTCTTTGTAGACCAGTTCATCTCGTATATCCTTTGAATGATCATCTGATCTCAAAGATTCTGTGTATGATTAGTTGATCTCAAAGTTTCTCCGTATGAACAACTGATTTCAAAGATTCTTTGGATCTATAAGGTTTTCTGTAAGATCGGATAATTTTCTGAAATTGATCACAAAGATATATTGCAAAATTTCTATGTATTCGACATTTTGTCATTGGTTTTACAATACACTGACAAACATTAACATTTAACATTGACGTTTACACTGGCAAACATTAAACTGAAATCTAAAATACAACTGTTTCATGCTACAATTTATTTTTTCCAAACAAACAAAATCTTCATCGTTTTGTTTTTCACTGCTGCTAAAACAATGCAGCGGCACAATTGGTATTACCTTTTCCATAGTTAATTTCGGATATTAAGATATGAACTGCATAGCAACTTGAGAATTAGATTTATCTGGCAACCAACTCAAAAATTCTTAGCGTGATTAGTTAATCTCAAAGATTCTCGATATGATCAATTGATTTCGAAGATTATTTGTATAATCTGTTGATTTATAAAATCCCGGTTGACTTCAAAAATAAATTGTAAGATTTCTATGTATTTAACATTTCATTTGTTTTGGTTTTACATTACATTGGCAAACATTAAACTTAAATCTAAAATATAACTGTTTTATACAGCAATTTATCTTGGAAAAAAAATCATCGTTTTGTTTTTCACTACTGCTAAAACGATTCAACCACACAATTGGTATTAATTAACTTTTGTTAACTTCAGGTACTTAGATATGAACTGCACAGCAACTTGAATTTTAGATTTATTTTATCTTGTTTTGACTTACTGTACTTTGGTTACATTTTAATTTTTCCCACTGGAATAGTTAATTAAAACATAATATTTTTTGCTTGTTATCATTCACTATATAAATCTGTTGTTTAAATCATATTCTTTATTTCCATATTTAAAGGGGTGTGGTTCATTGTTCAATGAAATTACTAGTGAAACTATAGAATTTAAATGTATTTTACGCTTTAACCGATTTCATTTTTTATTTCATAAATATGTGGATAATTCATAAAATAAATTATTTCATACTTTAACATATATTTGATTTTTAGCCAATACACATTTCTCTTTAAGAAAACTGTAATCATTATCAATATCAATCTATTTAAGGAATAGTCAATTTTCATGTTATTTCTTTTACCTGATGTTCAACATCGGTGGATTCATGCTCCGCTTGTGAATGCCAAAATAGACCACCGACGAGGATATTAGTCTATGGGAGGACTTTAAGGGGTAGCTGTCCCACATTCAATTATCGTATAGCAAAAAACACCCATCAATCAGCATGACTATCAAAGAGAAGGGATTTAGACACATTATCACAATCGCAACCGTCTTCGGATTTTTGAAAGCAAGGATGGCAAGATATGCTTCAGTGGATTCGAACCATGACCCTCTTGTGTACATTACCGCTGTTTTATGTTTTGTTTTATGTCTGCTGTTGATATTGAGAATAACTGGGGCCTGATGGCCGAGTGGCTAGCGCTCTAGCGCTCTGTACCACAGGTTTCGGGTTCGAATCCCGGTGGTGCCATGGATGTTTGTAGTGGTTCGGAATCCCCTTTAAACCGCAGGTCCCGGTCTAACAAGATCATAGAGCGTTGCGAGGTATTGTTACTCCGTGTCCGTTGTTTATCTTCAAGCGACACGCACCTCGTTGGTAGTGCTAAGTGAGTAACGTCTGTGCAGTGGTTTCCTTAACGTATCCAACACAACGTCTAAGTGTTTGCCAGCTGCATTAGAAAGAAAAAAATGTTGAGAATAACTTGTTGCATTTATATTAGATACATTCAAATAAATACAAAAAAATATTCCCTTTTCTTAAAAAAATCGGTTGAAAAACTTTTAACTGTTTTTACGCTGCAGTTTTTTTCGCCATCCTTTCTGCTGCTTTTAGGTGAAAACTTGGACTCTAATTGAAGAGCCATAAATTTGAATATATTCTGAAAAACAAAGAATAACTCGTTGAAGAAAACACAGCACTTATCGATCCGGATTTCCGCTGTTATTTCGTTTTTTTTTTTTTTCTTTTCTCTAATGTATGGGAAAAGGCAGGAAATTTGTTCTCTTCTTTAATACTTTTGCAGTTAGGGAAACATTTTGATGAGTTTGGTTCCGATAAGTAGATTAACAATATAAATCATTGTCTTTTTAGTAAATAAAGTTATAATTCTCAAAGTTTAAATACGTATTCATAATAACTCTTTATTTATTTGTATTATGCTAGTTAACTTATTGTTTTCTTTTAAAAAAATTTTTGTAAAACATTTTCATGAATTTCAAACATAAGAAAAGGGAATATTGTATTTATATATTATATTAAATATAATTTATAAATAATATGTATTCATATAAATAATATATAGATAAATATTATTATTTTTTAACTAATTTTGTGTTTTGTTATAAATCACAATTTTCAATTAATCTATCTAAGGGTATCATCTACACTATTACAATGCTTTCTCGAGTTCATTAGAATGACTTTTTCTGACCTAAAGGTTTATCATGGTCATTCTTGATATAGAACACTTTATAATTTTATAACTTTCATAAGCATATTTTCAAAATAGAGAGGAAACACGTCATTTGTAATACATAAAAAAGCATTATTCAGAAAATGCAAAGATTTTCTAAAGATTTATTGTTAAAAAAAATCACGATGATTATGTGAAAGAGTATGTAAAAAATATTTTGAATATTAATCAAAAAAGTAACAATAAAATAGGAAGAATTTAAATATTTGTTTATACACTTTTAATTTATGTCTTTCTACGATATGCACTTCTACATTGAAATTTGTTAAGTCTACAAACGATAGCTTATACTTTGACTATATGAACATTGAAAATAATCAAATTGTTTCGGAAAAAATTTATCTCATTCAAGTCAGTTTTGAAATTTTTATAGTATAGATACATCAGCAAATTGAAACATTTTACATAAAATGCATAAAGAAAAGTCAAGATTTAGCTGAAAGACTGAAGCTAATGGTACTTGCGAAATGAAAATGCTTTCATAAAGGCATGAATGATGGTTAATAAACAATTCTCTGCAAAATAAAAATGTTTTGTTTATTTAATTATTATGTAATTACTTTTTAATCATTCATGTTTTTCATTAATATACCTCAATGGAAATAATATATTATTCTTTTCGAACATTTTTAACAAAAACCTATATTATAGATTCATTTATTGCACTAACATCTATTCACCTTAGGTTCGCTCATTTTGTCATAACAACGACTTCTTTCCTGTCCTATAATTAATCTCTGACAAAGCATTTTTGTTTATTCATTTTTATCTTTCTCTTCATCATTTTACTACACTCTGCAATATACCAAGCAAATGGTCTTTAATGATTTATTTTTAACAACATTTGATTTGACAGCAGAATGCCGTATAACTATCACATTCTATGGATGTTCTTTTATTCACTCAACCGTTGTCACTCAGATCTGAATACCATGTCTTTAAATTTCTTTAATTTTATCTTAATAAACTGATACTAATAGGATCGTGATGTTTATGTTGTGGGCTAAATTCATTTGGCTTTCGACTACACTTTGCATAAACTTTCGAATTTGTCGTATATACAACATTCTATATGTGGGTAATAGATATGTGTAATTTATATATCATCATCATCATTGCCACAACAGCCCAATGTTGGCCCAGGCCTTCTACCTAGTGGTAGATTTCGACACGATAGATGTCTTTCTTTTTACAGGGTAGGGTTGTCAGCTCTATGCCCAACGCTCAACAGTCATATGTGACCGGAACATACGGCTTAAAGTAGATTCCGAACCACTACAAACATCCATGGCACCACCGGGGTTCGAACACGAAACCTGCGAAACCACTCGGCTATTCAGGCCCAATTTATATCTAGACATGCATATATATATAATGACAGAAATTTCTCTTTCTTTCTGTCATAGAGAGAGCAATGAAAGAACCTAACACTGCCTTCCTGGAGGTCTTTTAGGGTTGATAGTTATATGAATTCGAATGTCGTCTGGAATAAAACTTATAAAACCTTGGAGAGAGAGAGAGTGTGTTCACTTATGCATGTTAGCATACAAATTTGCACTTCATTGCACATTATTACTTGATATATTTAATAGTATAACTGAACCTACTCACCATCGAATAGAGGCTGACTTTGCAACAGAGAAATTGAAATTCTTGGTACCATAAAAACTTGGGAAAAATAACAGATGTGCGGCATCGGGAATGTTCGTACCTTCTATTCACATGGCTAATATAGGAACTTTGCAGCTTAATGATTTATTGAAGCTCATCCCTAGAATAGGTTTGGATTCTTTGATTCGACTCATTATTATACCCTCATTTCAGTGGCCTATTAGGTTAATCACAAGTTCATATAAAACAACCTTCTCCTATTGCGGCCTGATGGCTAATTGGCTAGCGCTCTGGTCTCCGGAACCACAGACTAGTGTAGACTTTGTTAGTGGTTTGGAATCCACATTAAACTGTAGGTATCGGTTTAATTAGAATAAAGTGTGTAAAACAATGACAGTAGAAAGACAAACAAAGCTTACTCAAGTTTTGATTCGTTTTGTTAATTCATTCATTATTAAAAAAATAAGCATCATTTTATTGGTGTCTTAACTCGTGTGATGTAAAATAGTTTGTAATTGTGTAGGTGTTTATTACATTATTTATTTATTTCAGTTAAATTGATATGAAAGGTGGTGGGTGAACTTTTAATTGCAATGGATAGAAAAAAGAAATATTTAACAACATTTAAAAGAAAAATTGAACAACTTCTTTCAGAGAAAAGCACTTTTAAAAATTTCCTTGCCTTACTGATTCTTTACATAGTATTTCTTCTTTATTGTCATTGAGATAATTTATTTGTACACAAGTAAAATAAGCATTATTATTAATTAGTCTTCCGTAAAACTACAAAATTTTCAAATGGTTACGCTATGTAGGAATCTAGATTTAGTTCTTGTGGTAAAAATATTTTTTACCATTGTCCTAAATTTTGCTAGTTTACGTAAAAAGATAACATTAAAGTTTTTTTACAATATTTTTAAGAAAATTTATTTATAATTTTAAAATTTTTTGAAATAATATCAATATAGTTTGTCAATATTTTATTCTGGTTGTAATTCTTTAGAAAAATTTGTTTTCATTTAATTAGTTTATTATAAATATATTTTATTACTTATTTGCAATTTTTTTTAAATAAATTTTTTACACAAAAATTTAGCTTATGAAACTTTTTATTTTTCTTTAAACTAAAAAAAAGTAATTGATCATACTCTAGTGAAATTTTGTAAATAGCTTTTTATTTTAAGGTATTTTCAATTATAAAATAACATTTTTTTAAAGGGAACAGGTGTAACTATATACTCTTATTTGCTTAGGAGAACTAACGTTCACGATAAACACTAAAAACATTTAATATAATCTTTAAAAATTCTCAATTACTGTGATCTTCAACAATTTAATTTTCTAAATTTAATTAAAAAATTAAACATCTGTTATATTTAACTTTAGTTTGTTTCAGAATTGTTGTCAGATTGTTAAGATTTGATTAAATTTTTAAGATTTTTTTTTTTTTAGAAATACCTTGAGTGAAAATTCTTTTCTCTAAATGAAATTGTTAAGATTATGCATAATAAACTAGTAAATGACACTAATAAATAAATACAATTAAAATTAATAAATATATAAAAACTGACACAAAAACAGCTGTGACAAATACTTTACAAAGTACTAAAAAACAATGTAAATAAAATAAACTATTTAATACTTCTTATTCATCTTTTTAACAATTTATTAACTTAAGAGGAAGAATGCTATTCTGTTTGAAAAATAATCTTTATGGTATAAAATCTTTTCTAAGAACATCTTAATCAATTTTTATGTGAAAGAAAATTATCAATTAAAAAATATTTTTCTTCCTAATTTTTTTTTCTTAAAAATAGGTAGAAAAAATATTTTTTCTTACATTTTAATTAAATAATTAGGTTAATTTAAATTTTTTTCCTAAAATAATTACTTAAAAAATCATACTTAAATTGACTAAAATTAAAAGATCTTAATTAAATAATTACTTAAATTGACTTAAAAATCGTTTTCTTAAAAGAAAATAGTTTAAATGAAATAGATTTTTAATAATTGATGTATGTTAATTCCTAAACAGTTTTCTAATTTAGGATTATTTAGGATAAATGATTAAGTTGGATTTCTGTAATAACTGCTAATAAACAAATTAAATTTATTTTCAGACCATAGTGGAAGCAAAGAAATAATTTCAATCATAACAATGGCAATGCTGTATGTATAACTTTGAATGTTTTACATTTTTTAAATAGGTAATTATTGTAAAAATTGTAAAAGCTAGAATGAAAAGAAATGGAAATAGTTTACACAATACAAGTTATTTTGCATTTGAAAACTAGATATCTAATCATTTCATAAACATACTAATTCATAATTTTTTTCAACTATAATCTGAATCCTATAAAAAATTTTATTAACATTTCTGTTTTAAAGATTAGTATTGTTTTACAAAATTCAGCTAATTGATAAAATTATTTTCAATTAAAAATGAGTTCCTTAATTAACTGAATTTTACTCTTAACTTTTATTTACTTTTATGACTTTATTTTTAATTCTTATTACAAATTTCTCAACCTTAATTTAGTATTGTGAAATTTGCAAATAAAGTTATTTATGATTGGCCCAAGTTATGCAAAAATTATTTATTGTATTTTAAGTTACATACGTTAATAACAAAATAAAAAGAAAGGTGTATCATTCAACACAGAGGGCAATTCTTGGCCACTACTGAGGAAGTACAGTCAGTATAAAGAGGGCGTTGCTGTTACACTACAGTAGATGCTATCAAATAATGATAAAAGTGGTATAGTATAAGACATTACAGAAAAATCATAACTTAACTTATTTAAAATATACTTAAATATAAGGATCAAAAATAAAAGTTTAATAATATAATTTGAAGATTAAGTTTTTAATAAAAATATTAATTAAATTCTGATGCTACTTATAAGTTGTTGTTTTTTTATTAAAAGATTAATATTTTTTTTATTTTTCCTTAAATT